>OY986439.1:59699116-59914116 GCA_963920525.1 Dichetophora obliterata
CCGGCCATTTAACCTTTAATGCTCGGCTCAATTGCATCAATTGTTGTTGGTAGCGTTCCCCAGTGATGGTTTCGTTAGGTTTTAGCAGCTCATAGTACACGACACCCTTCTGATCCCACCAAATACACAGCATAAACTTGGCGCCATGAATATTCGGCTTGGCCCTCGATGTTGATGCTTGGCCGGGTGGTCCCCATGATTTTTTTCGCTTAGGATTATCGTAATGGATCCACTTTTCATCGCCAGTGACAATACGATGCAAAAAACTCTTCCTTTTATGCCGTTGAAGCAGTTGTTCGCACATGCAAAATCGCCGTTCAACGTCTCTCGGCTTCAACTGGTACGGCACCCAATTTCTTTGCTTTTGAATCATTCCCATGGGCTTCAAGCGTTTGCCGACCGTTGATAAGTCGACTCCCAATGATTCTGACAATTCTTGAAGGGTTTGACACGGGTCTTCATCGAGCAAAGTCTCTAATTCCTCATCTTCAAACTTTTTCGGCTGGCCCGGACGCTCTTTGTCTTCCGTATCAAAATCACCACTTTTAAACCGACGGAACCAGTACTCACAAGTAGAAATCGATGGAGCATAGTCCCCGTAAGCCTCAGTAAGCGTGCGTTGTGCTTCAACCGCTTTTTTCTTCAAATGGAAGCACAAAAGTAAACCTTCCCGCAAATTGCGTTTTGTTGGAACGAAAGTCGACATGTTCACAGAGAAAAAAAATATATGTTGTTTACACTTCAGTGGAATGACACATACTGAAAAATGAAGCTTACACAATGTGCTTTGAAATGAATATAGTCACAGGTGTGCCCGATGCGATCTATTGATAGTTACGCCATCTCTTAGAAAACCTTTAAAACTAATTCCAACCCCCAATATGTATGCCAAGTAATCGACAGCGTACCCAGCAACTGAGCATATTTTCCCATGAGTAAAAAGCGAAGTTTGTAAACTGTTTTTGAATGTTTTCGATTCTATTGATTGAGCTTTACGTGAATGGTGTTGCTTCGTCTCTCTTAATATATTGCCCCATCACCGTCTGCGAATCGAATGCTTCACTCGAGTCGAATCATTTGGCGAATTTTTCTTTTTGTGGTATCACTGTTTGCGAACCTAATTATTCGCCTCAGATACGGTGCTGCCAAAGCAGAAAACATAAAAATTCGCTTAGAAATGTCAAAATTCAAACCTGAAATTTCAATTAAGCCGCGATAAATACAAATAAATAAGCAGCAAATACAATAATTGTGGAAACGGAAACTTTATTCAGATTACGGTGCTGTGTTATAGACAAATGTTATCTACCGGAAGTTCCTGACCTCCTGTAATAGTTTTAATCTTCCCTGTTAAACTTAAGTGAAATAATAAAAGTTTTCGCTTATGCCTATATTACACGATGCTCGTTTGCTTGGCGTGCACATGGCCGTGCAATATGGTTGTTTTTGTATTCTCCAACATTTTTGACAGTTTGGCATTGGAAGCAAAAACAAAATTATCTGCTCGCCGAGCAAACGAGCATCGTCTGAACTCACACTTAGATTTCAGTCACAAATTTTGGAGATTATGAAGAACCTGACACTTTGTGTAGACTACGATGTAGACAGTTGCGGGAGACAGTCGCGTTGACTGTGTTGTCGCCAAAACTAAGCCCGCAATATGCCGCAATATGCCTCAAGTTAAGAGAGCATCGACGGCCTACTCCAAAGGTTGAGCTGTCTGTTGGGCCCTCCACTAGTCTCGGTTGCTTCCGTCCGAATTGCTGACAGTTTTTTTTTCACACACGGTGTGTTCGAAAAATAACGTTTTTCTCTGAAAATGCTAGTTCGCAAGAAAAAATAGTTTTAATTTACAATTGTGAATATAGTGCTATTGTGATCGCCAACATAGCAATTTTAATTAGTTTTCTTTGTTCTTTCGAAAGTGTTGGAATTATACTCAATTTAAAAAAGGTCCAAAATGGACAGTTCAAAAGACTGCAAAATACCTCCAGTCTACTTGTGCTTTTGTTAAGAGGTGGTCTGATCGTTTTGCAAAAACTGGAAACATTGACGATGAGCCAGGGAGAGGTGGAAAGACCATCACCTCCAAAAAGCAAGATAAAGTAATTGTGGGACTATTTAAAAAAATCCAGCCATGAGCTTGAGAGAAGCTAAAAAATTTTAATCGGGAAAAGGATTGGATATATCCCTAAATAAGAGTACTTTGTCGAAGCCTTTGCTCTCTTAAAAGCACGTTGAAAAGCGTTTGCAATGAGCTCATCAAAATGTCGATCGCGATTGGACAAAAATTATATTCACAGATGAATCAAATTTTGTATTATTTAATCCAATAAAACGTGTTTGGGTAAAAAAATGTGAAAAAGTAATTCAGCGTAGTGTTAAACATCCCCAAAAAATACACGTCTATGGGTGTTCCTCAGCTCAAGGACTTAGCGTTTTAAAGTGCTTCACCTAAAACCTTAATGCAGTAAGAATGCTGTGATTGTACAAAGATAGGTTGTTAAAATCTGCCGAAAAGTTATATGGAAAAAATAACACCTATTGGATATTACAAGAGGACAAAGATCCAAAACATAGGAGTAAACTCTGCACTAAATGGAAAGAAGAAAAAATATTACAACATTGGATTGGCCATTACAGTCACCTAATGCCAATCCAATAGAAAATGTAAAATCATCAAAACAATTCGTTCGATTGCTTAAAAATACCTGGAAGTCTTTAACTCCTAAATATGCTGAAAAATGTCAAGCTATTATTGACAATGAAGGTGACTGGACGGTTTATTAAATATGTGCCGACTATGGCAATGAAATGTACTTTTAATTTATAATTTTTATTTTAATACTAGCTGATATACCCGGTGTTACTCGAGAGTCATTTATATAAACATTTTAACATACACTTCTCGATTAAATGTTTTTTAAAATCGGGAATAATGAAAAACATGTTGAATTTTATTTGAATTTTATTTAATTTAGTTTTATTTATCTACCGTTAGAAAGGTAATTGAACGAACATTAATCCAAAAAAGTTTAGGAAAATTGTTGTTGTTGGTGGTTCCATCTCTTGCGGTGAGCTAATTTAATTCAATGAAGGGGTACGAAAAACATATTTTAAAAATTAAAAAGAATTTTTATATTTACTTAATCTTACAGCAAGCACAATTACCTTTTCAACAAAATAAAAATTATGGTGGGACTCAATGCGTCCTTGAGATATGGACATTTTAAAGTCTAAACAAAGATTTATATTAAAAAACATATTGAACTATTTAACAAAAAAAATTTTAATGAAATATATTAAAAACAGCGGAGTTATTAGCACTAAAAGTAAAAACTTTGATTTTCATATTATTTTTTTCTCATTATTAGCTATCAATGTTTTATGAAAATTCGTTGTGCTAAAAATGATTGTACCTACTAAAATTTCTATAAGCTGCGTTTTTTCATTGGAGATCAGGATCATATAATCGCATTTGCAAGCAAAGCAAAAACAACAAAAAGTCCAGCAAGGACATTTAAATTGATCCAATTCTATGTTTTTAAGTATTTATGACGCGAGATGACGCTGCGACTGAAAAAACTGGCAGTACTGCATTATTTTACTTTTTAAAAGTTTGGTAGCAATAGCATTTTCGCAAAATATTTCGCAAAACTTATCTGCTAGCTGCATAAGAACATCAGATATAGTTCTGTAAGCAGAAAAAAGCGCCACCTGTCTGTAATCCCAAACGTGTGGGGTTAAATTTGAAGAAACTTTTGAAAAAACATTATTCAGCTTTTCACCGCACGGTGTATGTATAGTTTGTACCCACACATCTTATAAATGTGGCGCCATCTATCTGTGAATTTAACGCACAAGTCAAAACTAATGGAATAATTGTGCTGACCAGATGCACACATGTTTTATTATATCGCCATATATAGCTGAAACTGATTACATGAAAATATTAAATTTTACAGCATTCTTATTCACAGTCATCTTTTCGATAAAATTGTGATATATATACAACATTTAAAGTACCATTGATAAAGAACTAAGTGACAACGGTGACACAATAGTAAGAAAAAATAGAGCCATCACAACAAAACAAATTTAACAGGAGGGAGGCGGGGGTGGGGAGGCTAAAAATAAGTAGATTACTATAAAGAAGACTTTATAGAATCTCCAAAATGTTCGTAATTACTTAAGACACACAACTGCATTCTTAGAGATAAATGGGGACGTTCAAACTATAAAGAGAATTTTAATACATAAATAAGTTTTATTAATAGTATGGTATGAAAAAATAGATTTTTAGCCATAACTTTTGATTGGAAAGAGATATTGGGGTAATTTTTTCACAGAAATTATTTTTGAGACTTGACTTTTTTGTAAAAAATATAAAAACAACATTTTGGAAAAATCAAATTTCGCGTAAAAAATCAAAGGGGGTACCCTTGTTGTTTTGATGACAAAAACAGTAAAATAATTTTTGCGCTTAGCTGGAAGAATTTTTGCAAATAAATGCTATGTCATATGAAATGTAGTCAGATTTGCTGTTTTTAATTGATTTCATTTTTACAACAACAACAATTTTTGGGTCATTTTTTGAGTAAAAAGTCAATATTTTGGACCTTTTTTGGCATACTCATAAAACATATATACACTGACTTAACGGTACAGTTCAACCTATTTGAAAAATTTGAATGAAATATATTAATGAACAGCGGAGATATTTGCATCGAAAGACCAAACTTTGATTTTCATGTCGTTTTTTTCTCATTCTTAGGTAACGATGTTTTATGAAAAAGTCGTTGTACTGAAAATTTCTCAAATTTTGAAGATATGTGAGTGTTTTTGATGTCAAAATAACAAAAAATTTTTCAAATTAAATATACAAAAATCTCCGATGGTAAAAAGTTATATAATAACAAAATTACCGTTAGTTGAAAATTTTCAGAGGGGGCGTGGCAAAAACTAAGTATATAACATTTTAAGTTGGAATGCACTTAATATGTATACCTAGTTTGAGCAAAATCCGTTGAGCCGTTTAGATTTGTATAATGGTCAAACAAACAAACAAACAGAAAATGAGTTTTATTACTATAGATATGCTTCATTAACATCAACAGTCAAACACGTTTTTTTCTGAACACACTGTATGAAATAACCAGAAGACTATCAAAACGCTTCGAACGATACCTCATTTGTCAAATTATGATAAGTAGTTTAGAAGTGAGAATATGGAACAGATGAAAAAACATACATACAAACAAACAAACAAACATACATACATACCGGTCAAACACATACCGCTCCGCAACCACGCCCACCTTCCATACAATAAAAAAATTTTAAACGCCATATTTTCCTTCATATTGGCCCGATTTCAATATATATTTATGCGCATAAGTGAAAAAATATTTTCGGTCACGATCACCTCCCACATAAAATGTTTCTTAAGAGTACTTTTTACAAATTGCAGCTTTATCGTGACATTGCATCGTAACGATATGAAATAGAGGTTGTCGTTGTTCTTTAAAAATATTTATTATATCTTTATTTATATTTATCGCCCTTTCGCACTAAGCCTAAGAGCATGCTACAAAAAATTGGAATTTAAATTAATAAAACTCGATTTTTTTACACAAAACGCATTTAGTTTTTCATTGATAAAAACTGTTTTGGGAATTTTGGACATCTCATTTTTTTTTAAAGTTTTTGTATAAATCTAATAATGATGTTAATATAAACGAGCGCACACCGGTCGACACCGGAAGATAGTTAGTCTCTGCCAAAAATTACATTAAACTGTTTGTGGAGCTTGAAATAAAAAAGTTATTTGGCTTAAAAAAAAATACAATGAATTCTAAGTCTAACTATGCAAGTTTCTTATTTCATATTATTTCTTTAAGACTAAAAAAACCAAACCACATTTTTTTCAGTGGTTCACATGTTATTTAATTTGAAATATACCTCTTGGTACCAAGAATTTATTGAACGCTTTATTATATAACAATTTTAATGGTTTCTGTACAAAAATCCCGTAAAGATTTCACCAAAACTTTTTGGAAACATGCTAATTAGACAATTCTTAAAAAATAAAAAATTTAATGTCGGCCGTAGAAAGTCATAAATTTTCATATTTTTCCACTTTTAAACCATTGTGCGTTGTAACAAATTACTTCAAAAATCTTTGAATGGCGCTACGAATGAACTCAGTGACGCCTTTTTCGTAGTTTCTACGATAATCGTACAACGACGGACTCAGTGATATCGAACCTGTCTTGTTGTTGATAAAAGTGTTAACTTATGATCATACAATCATGCACATATGTGTATAGAAAAATTTATATTCAGAGAAATGAGCAAACGTGAACCTATTCTGACGTCGCAGAGTGTAAATGTATACATATACTAGGTTTTGTTGTATCTTGTTCTATCAAAAATTCTCTTTAATTTTGGATTGCCCTACTTTAGTGTAGGACGCAAATGCTTTGTTATTTTCTTTGCTGTTTTACAATGTGATTTTGGCCTTGTTTTCCTTTTAAAAATGAACTTTTCACTTGTGCACTAATAAGGTAAATGACACTCTGAAACATAAATTAATTTGCCGTTTGTGGTCTTTGTTCCATTAGTTACGACACGCCAAATTTAAACAGGCGTTGTGCGTACTTCGTGTGGTTTTACAAATATTTTTTTTTTAATATTTAGCTTGACAACTGTGTTTAAACGACAATGCTCAATGTGTGATTGCAAAAAACATAGAATCTTTCTATTGTTTATGCTAAAAAATCGACTAAAAAATATATTCCAACCAACCCACAATTTTAAAATTTCAAACTTTTGTTTTATTAATATTTATTTATTTACGGTCTACGGATTTTTACAATCTTACAGACTATTACAATCTTAAAGACTATTACAAATAGTACACTTAATTTGACTAATAAATAAGGCAAAAACATTAAAATGAGAGAGTTGAAAAAAAATTTTACAATATTGAAATTATTAAAAATGAGAGAGTTGAGAAAAAATTTGTACAATATTGCAAGTATGATATTACAATCATACAGAATATTGCAATGAATACATTAATAACGTAATGCTCGGATATGCATATGCACCAACTTTTTTATACAATAAGATAAAAAAACTAATGCTCCCGTTATTTTTTTATTTTTTGTATTGTGAACATTAAAAAAAGTGATAAAAACTAAGGTACTACAAAAATTAGCTTTAAAGTTAGTTCATGGCCGCCATTTTAAATTTTTGACTTGAAATTCGTGATTACCCCGAAACTTTCGGGAACAAAATTTGAAAAGCATAATATAGTTATTAGAAAAGTTAGGGCGCGTTTATAGTGGCGACTTGTTGCTTTGCCGAGCCGAGCTGAAAGTGCGTCAAGCTAAAAGCAGCTGGTAGTGCGTATAGTGCGCGCTTACTGCCGTTGACTTGTTGCAGATGGGTTTTGACTACATTGGGTTTGTTTGTATATATTAAGTTTCCTGTTTGTTTATTTTTGCAATCGAAGTATCAAAAAGGTATCATGATTTCGTGTGTGCTTTTTGCTTTCCTCAAACCAGAAGACAACAACTGAAGAGACGACAATTCGAAAAAACGTTGCTGGAACGCACTTTAAGCCTTTGTAAGTCGATTTAAGTCGCTTTTATTCGCTGACTTGTTGCAGCTGGTTTCTGACTATTTTGAGTTTGTTTGTAAATATTACGTTTCTTTTATTTTTATTTCTGCAATCGAAACATCAAGCAAGTCGCATGATTTCGTGTGTGATTCAAACTAGCGGACAACAAGTCAAGAGATGAAAATGCGAAAATCTATGCTGAAAAGCACTTTAAGCCACTGTAAGTAGCTTTAAGTAACTTGCTGTTACAGCTTGTTTCGACTTTTTTGCAATTGTTTTGTGCTGTTTTTTTTTTTGCCTTGTTTTCAGAACAAGACAAGTAACAACATAAAAAAAAGTGTAAAAAAGTCAATCGGGTGAATAAGCCACTCATCCAAAGGATTCCTAAATATTTGCCCGATTTCGGACCATTGGACATCAACCATTTATAGTAAATATTTGTTTATATGCATTACACAGAATCGTTGATGGCTTCATTGACCAACATCCAATTATTTTGATATTTTGCATACATATATAACAGATTAATGTCATTGATTCTTGCACAGCAAATGAGAAAATCTGGAAGAAAACAAAACTACTGATCGCTTATTTTAATTTTTTTCACCAGAAAAGGCGCAACAGCAAAAACAATAAAAACAAAATATATGCATGTATTTTAATAGAGTTTTTCTTGTTGCTCTACCTTTTTTATGTTATTTAATGAAAATAATAAGTAAGCATCGTGTAAAATAAAACTTAACACATGCAAACCGTGCGAGCGAGCGATCGAGAAAGCAACAATCGGCCATCTGAATACCAGCGCACAAGTCGCTTTAAGCTGCTTGTTTGGCTGGCACTATACGCACTTTGAGCATATTACATATGATCCTATGTGCAGCGTTTTTCAGCTTTCCCTCTCGGTTCGGTTCGGCAAAGCAACAAGTCACCACTATAAACGCGCTGGATTTAGAACAAATGTGCAGGGTACCGTTGACTTTTTGCCACCTATTGCCGCCTTGTAAATATTGACTAATATTATTAATATCTTTAAATGCCCTTTGAAATGATTATTTATTTTTTGCAACATACTAAAATAAAATTTACCTTTTCTTAGCAGGTCCTTTTCTTAAAAATTCCTGCTAAAAATTTTCACAACGATGGTAATTTTGTCTCGTCAAATTTTGATGTTTCATTCGTTTTTTTTTTACATAAAGCCAATTTCATACTGAGTTTACGTCATCCTTCATTACTGCGCCAGCTGTCTTCGTTCTTGTCTAACATTCATCTTACATGGAACCAAAAAAGCTGACTCTCGGCTTTTGAATAAAGTGTTCGTCAAAAACATGCATCGTTCGTTTTACATAAATATGCTATTAGTTAGTTCTATTGAGAAATAACTAATCGTCTCTTAAGACTACACGTATAATAGCACCAAAACAATAGGTGTTAAGCACGTATATTGCGTTTAAAAGTTAACATAAATTTTATTTTGAGTTATCAAAACTATATGTATAGAGAGTTTTTCGCATGAGGAGTTTAAAGTTCTGTCTATAAATATATACACTCGGCAATGCTGACTTGCAATAAGTATATCTTGTTTACTGAACCCCTTTGAGCTTGTGCATTTTTTAGTGCAACCCTAGCTAAGCTAATAAAATTTAGAAAAAAAAAGTAATCTATTTGCTTTTTTAACATAGTGTATAAAAAAATTCCTTATATAACGTTTTATAACACCGTCGGGTACAACTTTGGTCCCAAGAAAAATTCTTATATATTCTGGTAGTGGAGCGCATAGTAAACAATGTCTCTCTCGTTACCAGTTTTTCCAGATGAAATCGTTTTAATTTCAAAAATAGTCTCACGCCATTTTATTACACATACGCAGTGTATAACACTATATATTTTATTAAAAAATAATTTCTTAGAATTTAAGTTCAATAAATATTGGTGGCTTACTTCGATTTTAGGTGGACTTTTGCGAATTTTAACCATCAATTGCTTTTGATTGTTAACTATGATTAGTAATAATAAATTATCGTTAAATTTCAGGTCCATTCAATAAGCCTGTTGTTACCATTATGAAGCTTACGAATCCATCGGAGCACGCAGTTGTATATAAAATAAAGACAACTGCACCTAAACGATATTGCGTACGTCCTAATTTCGGTACTGTTCTACCAAATTCGTATACCAGAGTGGAAAGTATGTATCAGCTATATATAAACTTTATAAACTCAAAATTAACGAGATAAATACATTTAAAATTTTTCAGTTTGCTTACAACCATTTGTTTACGATCCTAACGAGAAGAACAAACACAAGTTCATGGTTCAGAGTCTCATTCCACCTGAGGACTGTGATGATCTTAACAATCTGGTAAGTGAACTAAGTTTTGTAGCGCCTAAAATGAGAAATTTATGCATACAATTTTCTTACACAGTGGAAAGAAATGGAGCCGGATCAGTTGATGGATGCTAAATTGAAATGCGTCTTTGAAATGCCAGCAGTAACAGCATCCAAGGAATCCACTGTAACTGGTAAGTAATATGAGAAACAAAACACATTTTTAAGAAATTAGTTTAAACAGTAACACCGCACTTTTTTTATAAGTTCTAATAAAGTCACAGATGGTACATCTGCTTGCACCTATGGACAATATAGTTGTCTTTATAATAATTGACTTCTGTGGGCTATGCAGGTCCGGTAACAGCTAACTATGGGCTTTTTAAGCTCTCCCTTTCCTTCTACTCCCTTTCTTTTAGACGAACGTTTTTGTCCTTTCCTTCTACCCACTTTATCTTAGGCGAAAGTTTTACTTCACGAAAGCATTAAATGAGCTGAAACTGTATAACCAGTATTTTTGAAAATAATTGTCTACTTTTATTATAATACAGTTATAGTGTTACCATTAATTATAATATGGCCTCCAGTTCACGTAAAAAATTTAAGTCTCTTTTCACTTTTGGACAGTGACAACTATTTCGAACGTTAAAATACTCTTAAATTAAAAAAAAGTAATATTTTGATATTGCACTTAAATTTAAGATATCTAAAATCGAAATTTGGAAAAATCTAATGAAAACTTCGCCTATCCCTCATTATAAATTGACAGCGTACAGTGGATCAACTTAAAGGAAAGTGCGAAATTAGGAAAAAAAAAACAATCTCAGAAATGCGTAAAGCCCGTACATAGCTCTAGACATAGCTCTAGAGTCTAGACATAGCTACATAAAGTTGCCCATGACTAAACTCTGACTTTTTTAGAAAAACTTCTAACATTTTTGAGGAGAGTATGTGTTGTAAAAGCTCTGTAAGAATGGCAAAAAATATAAACAGTTTGAGCAATATTGGGTGCGGAGCAGCATGCTTCTTACCTTTTATGTATTAAAATATAACACATCCATTATATTAGTAAACTTTTGTTTTTTGCTTTCCGTCAACGTTGTACTTTTAAAACAACTTGGTTAAAAAAAGGCTGGTCTTGTTTTTTCAAGCCCCCCCCCCCTCCCCCCGTTTTTATGAGTGATGTAATTGTCGCAATCTAGTAAGCAGAATAAAAGAAAAATTAGTTTTGTACAAATAAAATCCAATAATACTTGCCATTTCACTTTTACTTCCAACAGCAATCATATTTTCTATTGCATGATTGTTGTATTTTGTTCTGTCAATACAACATTTATTTTATCCATCTGGCTGCGAAGAGTACCTGTTAAAAAGAGAGAAAGAGAGAGTAAAATGTATATTATGTATCAATATTGTAAAAAGATAAAAATGAAGATGATCATCATTTATCTCATTTTGAAGCTGTGTTTTTTCTGTATCAAGAATTGGATTTTTACTAGAAATGTTGTATATAAGGAAGTTTTATCACAGAGTAAATTAACCAGAGGTCTCAGATCGACTTCGAATGCTCTTTCACTTAAGTTTCGTTATACCAGCGTCTGGAGAATAGAAGAAAAAAAAAACAAAAAGAATTATGCTTCTGCCTCAGCGTTAGTTTTGACGCTGCCTATACTTTTCTATAGGTGGGCATGAAACAACTGCTGAGGCAAAAGCATGATTCTTCTTGTTTTTTCTTGTATTCTGCGGACGTTTGTACAATGTAATTTGTATGAACTTTGAACTTCGACACCTCTGATTAATATATTATCTGTGGTTTTATCAGAAGAATTTAAGCACAGATAAAATTTTTGTCATATTTTTTTCTCTAAATGTTTCCAACACGTCGTAGGACGGCTTTTATACTAGTTTCGTTAAATAAATACATGTACAGCATAATTATTTATATACAATAGTACTGATTTCATAATATTTTATAATGCTCTAAAGGCATATTAGTTCAGATATAAAAAAAAATTAACCTACTTATTCAGTGTGGATTATTATTTAACAAGAAAACAACTTCTTTACTTACATTATTTTATTTACAAGGAAACAACTTAAAATGTTTTGTTTAAGTTTTGTCATTCTAGTTTGGTTAAATCTCACACTGTTCAGGGGCTTAACTGGCCCAATTCGTTATTTTTCATTTGTTAAAGGTGTTATTTGTTTTATCATAGTTGTTGTATTTTCTTTGCATATTAAAATTTATTCGAAATAAATTTTTTTCAGCTATTGAAGCCAATAAAACCGAAGCCTCGCCAAAGGCTTTGAATGAAGAGAAGGTACTGTGTAAAATAACGCAATTATTTTAAACGATAAACTTTAAATTAATTTTTTTACTCTTGCAGATTTCAAATTTGCCACCATCAGATAAGCCGGATATGATAATCTCTGAGCTAAGACAAGTGCGTGACGAAAATAGCGATTTGCGAAAAGAAAATCTTAATCTTAAGGTATGCTTCTCAAATTTCTGATGGTCATGAGGTTGGGTTTTCCGTCAAAATGCCAATTTTTTTTTTAGTTTATGATGACCCGATTTAATGTCTTGTTTGTTGCAAAGCAAAATTGTGTACAAATTTCGTAGTTGAAAGAGTTTTATAAGGCTACAAATGTTATTATCAGTAATTTTGCAGTTGTTTTGATCATAAACTTTGACGTTTACATTATATATCAGGGGTGGTCATGAGTGAGACCAGAGCTGTAAAGAAATGCATTCAATTTGATTTTATTTATAAAAAAGGTGAATCAGTGAATAACGAAATAAGAATCCATTCAACGAATGCTAAATCTATCTTCTGTCTATATATGTATATAAAATGGATGTATATATGTGTGTATGTTTGTATGTGAGTATGTGGGTAAGTGAGTATATCACGTATATACTCCAAAACTGCTGAACCGATTTTTATGAAATACTCAGGGAAATTGAAGCAACATCTTGAGAGTGTTTCTGTGAAAACACTACAAATTTGTATTAGAAATTTCCAAAATGTTTGTGAGCTTTATCTTAAGAACTAAAACTCTGTTTTCCGATTCCGCGTGATAAATTATTCATTATAGGGCTGAACGAATCATTTTTTTTATTCATATGAATGGTATTTACAAAGAATGCAATTCACAAAGAATTTCGAAATTATTCTTTTTTTATCCATTATTCCTTTTATATTCATAAATCATTTGATCATTATTCCTTTATTATTCATTATTAATTTTTAATTCATTATTCATTTCTTATTCATTATTCATCTGTTATTCATTATTAATTTTTAATTCATTATGCTTTTGTTATTAACTTTTGAATCTATACTACTATATAAAATTGAAGTGAAATTTTGTTTCAGGTAAACTCCAAATGTACTTGGCCGATTTTTATAAAAAAAGTTTTAAAATATATTTGCGTTACAGCATTGTTTAGAGGTACTTTAATTTCGAAATTTGAACAATAAGCATTAGAGTGGAACGAAATGTTTGTAAGCAACAAATCTTCATATATTTTTGAAAATTCCTTGTCAAAACAAATTTTTCTGCATTCTTGGTTTTTTTGTGCGACATAACTTTTGACATTTCCCGAGTTTTTTTTTTTTTATATTTTTATTTATTTTATTTATTACATTAAAAATCCAAATGCTACAAGACTGTTTCATTGCCATTTTCATTCATTGATTTTTTTTTAATTTGAAATCGAAAAATGTACGTCCCAATTTTTTTTTATGCAAAGCTCTTAATTAAGCCTTAATTAACAATATGTCATGAGTTCCCTATGATACCATGTACACCAGTTAACCTCAGTTTAATTTGACTAGAGCTTAGACTCGCTCTGAAAAATTGCCCTAAGTCGGATGTCGCAAAACTAACCGTATCACACAAAAATTAGTCAAATCAAAATTAGGTAAAAATTAGCACGTGTGAAAAAAATTGTTCCGTCCTTAAGGCGTTAAGGAGATTGATAAAAACGACACAACAGTGTCCTACTAGTAAATGTATATATTTAAAATAAGTACTGTAATAATAAAAGTAATCTCTGTTATAGTAAGAAATTTATACTTTGCACTGTTTAGACATAAACAGTCTCATGGTGTGTAAACTGTTGGTTTTACGTTAAAACTATGTGAGACATTTTTTAAGATAATAATGACGGACAAAAAACATTATTATCATCCTAACAATATTTATGAATAAATGGAAGCAATATTTTTTCTATACAATCATTGTGATAGATCACTTGATTTATTTCCGGGCCAATTGGCTTGAAATAAGGCTCCGAAATTAGGCTCCTAAATTCATTTGTCCTGGACAGCAATGTAAAGCATAACTCCTTGACTAAACTTTTTCTTGAATTTATATTTTACATCAGGAGAGCTAGAAGATCTATCATTTGTGTAAAATATATCGTTTACTGGCATTTATGGAGCACTTAGTGTGAAATAAATCTCGCCATACAAAATTAATGATTTTCCATTGTAATGGAAATTCACTTTGAGATTTTACTAATTGAACTTACTCTTCAGTGTACTCTGGAGACCGCTGCTTCTTTCGGACTTTAATATTAAGGGATTTTAATGTTTTACAAATATGTATATGGATGCAAGTATTATATGAAAAGATAATGCAATAACTCATTTATTTACGCAATGCCTTTATGACAAAACAAAGCGTGTTAAAACTGCAAGCAATTCAAATCAGTGCAGATTTTTAGTTATAACCCATTACTGGCAAATTACCGATTTCGGTACATGGTATCATAGGGAACTTATGAGAGGTTGTTAATTATGACTTAAGTAAGAGGTTTGCATCAAAAAAATTTGATCGTACATTTTTCGATCTCAGATTTTTAAAAAAATGGCAATGAAATACGAAAACCCTCGGGAAAAGTCAAAAGTTAGTCGCAGAAAAAAAACCAAGGATGCAGAAAAATTTGTTTTGACAAGGAGTTTTAAAAAATATATGAAGCCGGTGATGCTACAAAATAATTCCACTCTAATAAGTAAGTATATTTAATTAAAGTGCTACGTTATTTCAGAAATCATCTCAGCTGAGATTGCTAAAAAAACGTCCTTGGCTAGGCCGCGGACAGCTGCGGCCTGCTTCTGAAATACTTTGTGAATTGCATTCTTTGTGAATAGCATTCATATGAATAAAAAATTTGATTCATTTTTCTGACTATCGAAAATTAACATTTAAAATGAAAAGTTAACATGTTTTTAAAATTGAATGTCAATTGAAAATTTTATTTACGAATCAATTTTGCATTTATTGAATGGATCGGAGATCTGTAACGAATCACATTTTTGAATCAATGAGCCACTTACTCAAAAATGAGTATGAATAAGTATCATAGATGGGCATTTTCCATTACCATTAATTTTCCATTACCATTAACCACATAGTGGTAATGCGAAATAAAATTGCATTACCATTACATGCTAATATTTGGGATAAATATTTGTAATGTTAATAAATATTTGTTGTTTCGTAAAAAGATGTTTTTTGTATTTTGCAAAAATCAGTTATGTAATATTAAAACTAAACACTGTAGATATAAAACGTTTGATAAAAACTAAAATGGCTGTTGTTGCACAAAATTTGAGGTTTGAAGTTAAGACAACTGTGAAATTATTGAGTAATTACATTTTGTAGCTTTATAAAACTCTTTCTGCTGTCAAATCTGTCCATTTAGATATTTTCACCAGACATTTGATGTGGACATCATACTACTTAAAAAAAACCAGGCATTTTGTCGGGAAACCACAAATTCGTTAATTGATGTTCATTATCAATTTTTTTTAAATTTTTTCCGCAGGAACAAGTTATGCGGCTGAGATGCTCTTCGGTGAAGCCACCAATGGATGAACCTTTTGCGCCGATGGCTGAGAAACAGATTCCGATGTTTTACATTGCGATGGCGATTCTGGCAGCAATTATTGGTATCTTGCTTGGAAAATATTTGCTATAATTCAATCAAATGTTATGTTAAATATATTAAACACAACATCTATAACATAAAGCAGAAACCAATCAACAACAACAACAACCACAACAACAACAAAAAGAAATGAGAAACTTAAAATAAATAAAGATAAACTTATAAATAAACCAAAACAACAATGTTCATGAAAGCGAAACTACTGAGCACATTTAAGCATGAGAACAATAAGAAAAACAAAAAATGTTAGTTGTGGAATTCAATTATTTATTGCTACAAACCGTAAAAAAAGCCACGATCCATCAATCACTGCTTTTCTCATCATTAAGGAATTCAAAAAAGCAACAGAAAAAATAACACCTTAGATTAAAGCTAACTCATGAAGATACATACTTTCAATAGAAAACGATCGGTAAAGTTGTTTAGAATCTTGTTTAAAGTTACCGTAATTATTTTTAATGAGCGCATGATAATTGTTTAAATAATAAACGCATAAAATCCCGCAAAATTAAACAATACTTGGCAATATGTGTTGATATTGGTTGGTTGGTTGGTTGTTTATAAATCCAATAACAAAATTCTATGTAGAATCATTAAACTAAACTGATGCAAGAACTTGTTTTGTTTGCTTATTTCGCTTAAAATTTTTCATCAAACTTAATCGTTTCTTATTCATTGATATTCTGCATTTCTATGAAATCCTAATGCTGTTATGTTTGAAATAAAATTATACGCCTTCATTTTAAGATTAACTTTAAAATCACGTTCAATGTAATTTGTACATGTTTTATTTTAATTTTTTTATATTAGTTTTGGTGTTAAGTTTGCGTACACCTGCACTTGTTTTAACAATTAGATTTACAACTTTTTTCGCTGGCAAAGTATGAACAATATAGTTTAGATGCGGGTACTTTTTAAAAAAATAATAATTAAATAATGCTTACATCTGTTATTTCAACTTAATTGGTTTGAGTAAAACGGTTTATCGGGTTACCGTGCACACAAACATAAACACACACATGCAAAACTACAAATATTTTGACTCATACATAAGCATTAAAAAAACGAATGTAAAGAAAAATCTATGTTTCAATACTTATTCAAATAAAAATAAAAAAAGAACATTCAAATCAAAAATAAAACTCAATGTTATAATAACTTGTCTCTAAAAAACAAATATTTCATTAATAAACAAAACACAATAAACGAAAATATTATAAAACATAATAATAAATGGTTTTCCATGTATTGCTAAATTAAAAATTGAACTGTTTATTATTATTTTAAACTACACAAAAACACAAAAGTGACGAAGTTTTGGTTTAAAAAAAGTATATATTAAAATTTAGCAATTATAATTGTAAAATCCTAAAAGCATAGGAATACAACATCAACAACAACATAAACAAAAACAAAGCATAAAGAAAAACAAAGTAAATAAAATCGATGCGGCTGCATTACAATTTAGATTATTATTATTATAATTATTATTATTATTATAAAGATGAAAATGCAACTACATGATATATTATAATAATAAATGGAAAATAATAAATTTGTGTACCTACATATTATTTCCAATGGAAAATAATGCAATCCATCGGCCCCATTATGATTATTTGAGGATTCGTATTAGGTTAAAGAGACTTTTCGTGGCTGTCAAACCGCTATATCAGGTGTGGCCAAGCTTTTGAGCAGGCGCACAGTGAATCATTTAGAACATTCTAGCTGGAAAAATTTGATTTTCTCACTTTGAGAAAATAACTGTAAAAGTTTATCAGTAATGATCTGAAAGAGGCTGAATTAAGAATTGTTTTTGTCACTCGAAGATAAGTATTGAGTAATAAAGCAGTGCAAAACAAGTATTTCGTTTTAAGGGAAGGTTCTCATCTAGATCTCCAAAAACACGGTGATGTTTTTGATTTTTGTTTTCATAGAAGGAAGTAAGTTAATACCTTGAGTTTTTTGACAGTTATTGATTCTTAGTGTAGGAAAATATTTTTTGTTGCATAAAACTGTAATGTGAAGTGTCAATACGCCGTCAAACGTCACGTTAAAAAAGAGATACCCAAACCATGGCAGAACATATCCTACAAGAAGACTATCGGTTATTTAACTAAGCAAAAACGGTTTTTCTAAACTGAAATATCGGTTACCTCTTTATACGAAGTTTCGGTTATGCTAGGAAGAGTCACAAGTTGTTTTTTTAATTAAATTCCAATACAATCGAAAAATAGCCTTCTCGCTCTCTCTCTCTCTCCAGGTTATAGGCAACCAAATCTCACCAGATAGATCTAACCGGAAACTGAGTTATATGTAACCGAACGAATAACAACGCATGTAAATGTTTCAAATTTTGTATAGTTTTTATTTTTTTGTTCATAAAGTTTACATAAACAAAAACAAAGCATAAAGAAAAACAAAGTAAATAAAATCGATGCGGCTGCATTACAATTTAGATTATTAATTGTTAACATAAAAAATGTAGAGAAATAAGGCATGGAACTAATAACTTGTAGCTCCTTGCGTCCATGTTGCTCAGCCATATGCTTCGAGTCTTTACTCAAAGTTTCAATATAGAAATATGCACAACTCCGGAATTATGATTTCTAAAAAGTTATAGATAGGCCACGCCTATTTTTGGTTGAGTGCTCAAGAGTAACCATGCAAACTAAATTACCAAATTTTAGTCCAATACAAACGAATTAGTCTGATATATAGCGTTTTTATTGATTTTTGGGCGGTAATAGGGGGTGTGGCAATTTTTTTATTTGTGACGTTAGAGGCTAGAGAAGGCCCTTTGGCAAAAAATTTGTATATTTGATGCCGTAAGGTATTGCCGTACCTGAGATCTTAACGGACACCAACTTGCACGAACGAGTTATATGGAAGTATATGGCAAAATATGGGCCGATTTCGTGCAAGCTTCACATAAACCTTCTACAGACCATCTCCAACGTTACATATTTCATCCTCTCTAACCTTTATTGTTCATCGACGTAATATTGGTTTGCTCAGCCTTCTGTATAGGTTCTACCATAGGAAGTGTTCAAGGGAGATCCAGCTCCACTCGGGCAGCTGCCCAAGCACATTTCTCTACCATTGCCTTGATGCCCAACAGAACCTCTCATTACTGTGATAGTTCGTTCTTTAGTCTCACGGTAAAGTTGTGGAATAGTCTCCCTGCGAGCGTATTTCCCATCTGTTTTGAGCAGTGCAAATTTAAATTAAATCTTCACCGACACTACTATATCTTTCCACCCTCTAATTAACTATCACTAATCTTACGAATCAACACAATGCTTACACATGCTAAGAACTATTGATAAAGTATTCCGCATGTCCGCTATCTTTGCTGTGACGTAGCAGGTGCTCGTTGTTGCAACCTTACTTACTTACTTAGTTGGCGCTACAACCGTATGCCAGTCTTGGCCTTTTCTGTCTTTCGCTTGCTGGCGCCAGTTGGAAATTTCAAGCTTCGTCAGGTTGTCCTCTACTTGGTCTTTCCAACCAAGATGCGGTCATCCTATTCTGCGTTGACCGCCGCTGGGTACCGAATCGAATGTTTTCTTTACTGGAGCATCGTCTCTCATGCGCTGAACATGACCAAGCCAGCGAAGCCGCTCGATTTTAATGCGCTTGACTATGTCGATGTCAGCGTTCAGCTCATACAGTTCATCATTCCAACGTATTCGGCACTCGCCATTGACGCAGATTGGTCCGTAGATCTTACGAAAAATCTTTCTCTCGAATGCTCCTAAAGTCTTTTCATCTGAACTGCTCAGCGTCCAGGTTTGTGATGCATAAAGTAGGACGGGCATGATGAGCGATTTATAGAGTGTGATTTTCGTTCGTCGAGAGAGGGCTCTGCTTCTCAGCCCAAAGTAACACCTGTTGGCAAGAGTTATTCTTCGTTTGATCTCAATGCTGATGTCGTTGGTTGAGTTTATGCTGGATCCCAGATAAACAAAGCCCTTCACAACCTCGAAAGAGGTATTGTCAACTGTAACGTGGGTTCCAAGACGCTGGGACTGTTTGTTTGTTGACACCAAGTATTTCGTCTTATCTGAATTCACTGACAGAGCCATTCGACTTGACTCTCTTTCTAATCTGGAAAATGCTGCACTGACTTCGCGCGTATTATGGCCAATGATATCGATGTCATCAGCATACGCAAGCAGCATAACACTCTTGTAGAATATTGTGCCACTACGTTTCAGATCAGCAGCTCGGATGATCTTTTCCATCATTAGGTTGAAAAAGTCGCACGATAAGGAATCACCTTGTCTGAAACCTCGTTTGGTAATAAATGGTGGGGAGAGGTCCTTCCCGATTTTAACTGCGCTGCTGGTGTTGCTCAGTGTCATCCTGCAAAGTCGTATTAGTTTTGCAGGAATACCAAATTCAGACATGGTGGAGTACAGGTGCTTCCTTATTGGGCTGTCGAAGGCGGCTTTGTAGTCGACAAAAAGATGGTGGGTGTCGACTTGTTTTTCTTGAGTCTTCTCAAAGATTTGTCGTAGCGTGAAAATCTGGTCGATGGTGGACTTTCCAGGTCTGAAGCCACACTGATAAGGTCCGATTAGTTCGTTTACAATGGGCTTCAATCTTTCACATAAAACGCTCGACAGGACCTTATATGCGATATTAAGAAGGCTTATCCCACGGTAATTGGCACAGATAGTGGGATCGCCTTTCTTGTGGATTGGGCAGAGCACACTGAGATTCCAATCGTTCGGAATGCATTCTTTCGACCATATTATGCATAGAAGCTCGTAAATGCATTTAAGTAGAGCTTCGCCTAAGTTCTTAAACAACTCAGCAGGTAAGCCATCAGCTCCCGCGGCTTTGTTATTTTTAAGCCGAGCTATAGCTGTCAGAACTTCATCATAGTCAGGCAGCGGAACCTCAACGCTGTCATCCAAAATTGGGGTTTACGGAATATCATCTCTATTGGCGGGATTGTTGTCAGCGTCGCCATTTAGAAGCTTAGAGTGTTCCCTTCATAACGTCAGTGTACTCTGGACATCTGTCACTAGATTCCCGTTTTCATCCTTGCAGGAAGAGGCCCCGGTTTCAAAACCATCGGCAAGGCGTCTTATTTTTTGGAAAAATTTTCGGGCCTCATTCCTGTCACCATACAGCTCAATCTTCTCCTGCTCGCGCTTTTCTGCCTCTCTTTTTTTCCGCCTGAAAAATATGTCTCTTCCCTCCTCTTTTATTTGTATCGCTCCTTAGCAGCGTGCGTTACAACCGACTGCAGGGTGGCTTTGTAGGCGGCGTCTTTCTCTGCAGTGGCGTCGCGACACTCCTGGTCGTACCACTGGTTTCGGCGAGGGCGTTGGTAGCCAATCACCTTTTCAGCAGCCGCACGCATGGAGTTGGAAATGTGTGTCCACTGCGCGCATATATCATCGATTGGAGGAGTGCTTTGAAGCAGGAGTGAGAGTCGAGTGACGAAAGCATCGGCTGTCTGATTCGATTGCAGCTTGTCGACGTCTAGCTTTCTCTGTGTAGGGTTGCGTGTATTCTTAGCTGCGCATAGACGTGTACGGATCTTGACTGCAACAAGATAGTGATCCGAGTCAATGTTTGCACCACGGATCGTGCGTACATCCAATCCACTGGAAGAGTGCCTTCCGTCGACGTTACGTCGTGACGGGGGCAGCGCTCGTAAACATTTTCAAGGCGCTCGTAGAAAATTTCCTTGATCTCATCGTCCTTGTCTTCTGTCGGAGCGTGCGCACATATTAGGCTTATATTGAAAAATTTAACCTTGATGCGAATTATGGCAAGTCGTTCGTTCACAGGTGTGAATCGCAGGACGTGGGGCCGTAGTATCTTACCAACTACAAATCCGCATCCAAACTCGTGCTTCTCCGCATGGCCGCTGTAGTAGATATCACAGGGTGCATGCCGAATGCAACCCTGTCCCTTCCATCGCATTTCTTGGATAGCAGTGATATCAGATTTGTATCTTTCTAAGACATCAGTCAGTTGGATAGAGGCACCTTCCCAATTAAGGGTTCGAACATTCCAGGTGCATATCCGTAAATCATTATCAGTTTTTCGTTTGCGGAAGTCGTCATCAGATTTGGGGATCAGTTTTCTTCTATTCTTATTAGTTTTCATTGAAATCTGTTTTTACAGGGTGGGCTTCAAACCCGACGCACAACCTATTTTAAGCCTAGAGAGGCCCGCCGCTCAGATTAGCCGCCAAACTAACGGTTGTCAGTTTTGACGTTGCCCAGGAACACCACGTGGAGGTTTGAGTCGACTTGAGGCGATTTCACAAAGATTATGCTGGCCTCGCCAGGTTGAGACAGTCAGACATGTTACATTGTTACATCGCCCCCAGATTCCCCGTTGTTGCAACCGTTGTCACTATTTATTCATAGGGCATAAACATTTTAAAGTGTCGAAATTTTCTTATGAAAACTTGTTTTACTGAAATGAAATAAATATCGTTAAGTAAAACACATGTCCAAATTAAACTAAATTTATTTTTTAGTACTGTTTGTGAAAAGAATACATACTTTGTAGGGGTGTTTTCTCCCATTTTTACTTCTTTACACAAAAAGCAGCTAAGTGTCACATTTGACGAGCACTGATGACGAGGTGCGCAGTAAATTTTTTCGTTGTGCTAGGAGTACGTTATCTATAGTACTTTGTATCATGATGCTTACACATGCATGTATAAGGGGCATTCCCTGAGCGTTGGTTCAGTCTAAAAAAAATTATGTCGAATTCGTTTGATTTAGACAAAGTTGCAATGGCAGCAATCAGTGGTTTCATATATTTAGTGGAAAATTATATATAAATACTATCGAAAACCATCAATAGTCAGTCCAAAACTATCGATAGTAACGCTAGTGTAAAACTATCGATAATACTATATAGCATCGATAGTGCCATCGATAGTTTTTCCAACACTTTCCAAACATCCTAGCTAGACACGTAACTGTTAGATAATGTGTTATATTTGTTCTAGCGGTAGGTAAATGTATAACAGGGCTTGCAGCTATGATTCTCATCCTTGTGATCTGGCATCTCTGTCTACCACCCATGTTTTACCCATAAGAAAAACGTATAGCTAAACTTCAGAGACCCGGTTGAAATCCCAGCTCAGAAGTGGTGTTCACATTTCCAACCATTCATGAAATCGTTTGTTAAATACGTTGTTCTATTGGATTTAACAAACGGTTTGATGAGTGTGAATAGGGTTTTTCAATCGAATTAATATTTCCGTTCGGCCACCACCTCTCTGCAGAGAATGGCAAACCTCAGAGAATTAAAATTGGCATCTAAAGTTTCTAGAGAACATAAGACGTTCGGATTTGGCATAAATTACGTACGTCCAGTTCTCGATCTTTTGTCTTCAATCATTTAATAACACGCACAACATAATTGATCAATAGAAACTAGGTCAAAGTGCTTCCAAGAGCTGAAATGGCCAGTTTATTTTTTTATTTTTGATAAATAGCGGCAATTTATACAATTTATTTTTGTATGAAGTGTCGATGTTTGCATTTTAAAACCATGCTTAACTGACACAAAAACTTTTGTGATTTCACATAATTTCTTCAACTCGGTACATTTTTTCTTCTCCGAATCAACTTTTATGATGTTTTTTCTCACTAATGTTTTTTTCTCGGTGTATCAACGATTCTGTGTAACGGTCTCTGCCCACTTACGGCACGTAACGAAACGACTGTAAATCGGCTTCGAAAAGGCAACGTAATGTTCAATGCACACTTAACGAAACGGCAACAAAAATTTTAATTAAACAAAACAATAAGCTCACATTTCTCTAGTACACAATTAGCTTAAATAGCTCTGCTATTAGATGACGATGTAGAAAACTGATAAAATCATAGATTTTAGATTAATTTTATGCTTTAAAAACGACTTATCGATTTTGAATTTTTACTTAGTACAATTAACTGTTGGAATTCATTGTAATTTTTGTAAACAAAGAGAACGACAAGTCATTCAGAATTCTTTGAAACGATCACCACCGGCTTTTTCGTCGGCGTCAACAATCGTTGCCGTTTCATCGTCGCTTAGTGCCCTGTTACGGTGGCGGTCATGGGCTCATCATGGTCATGCATTGTTGTTGTTTCAATGCAAATTAAAAATTTGAGAGCGAGAGCAAGAGGGTTAATTTTTACCACCACGGTCACCAAATAATTCGACAAAAATATGAAATCATGGGATCAAAACAGTGTTGCGTTGTGGAACTATTAGTGTTAGTGCATTAGTGTTTAGGCATGAAAATAGTACATTTTTAGTACGAAATGTATGAAAGCAGTAAGGAAACCTGCTTAATAGCAACACTCATCGGTTGAAAAAATACTAAAAGTAGCAAAAAGTGTACTGGTGTTCAGGAATCATATGACCACCAGCATAACATATTTTCGTCACACAGCTCATCAAACGAAAAAAGAGAGTAAAAAGTGACATGACCAGGGATCATATGACGACCACCGTAACAACACCCTTAGTCCCATGTTACGGTGGCGGTCATGGCCTCATTATGGTCATGCATTGTTGTTGTTTCAATGTAAATTAAAAATTTGAGAGCGAGAGCAAGAGAGTAAATTTTCACCACCACGGTCACCACTGGTGTTCATTAATCATATGACCACCAGCATAACATACTTTCAGTGTTGCCAACAATTTCAAGGCAAAAAGCACCAAGTTGAAAAACAAAACGCGTCATTTTTAATAAAAAGCACTAAAAAAAATAATTTATTATTACATAGTTATATCATTTTACACAGAAAAAACTCTATTTTGTTTCTAAACAAAATGATCAAAACAGACAGGAAGCGAATGGATAACAAAATTGTTCAATGTTTTTAATTAATTATAGAATATATTTCTACTTCATCACAATCAAAGTCATCACCATCTTCTGACCAATGTTAATATTCTATATAAAAATCTGAGTTTTTATAAATCTAATAGAATTAATTTTGGAAATAGTTTCTCAGGTAATTTAACAGAATCACAGCAGCTTTATTTTTAAAAAAATAACATTTTTAACTTGTAATGAATTAAAAGAATTAAGTGACAGCCTATTTTTTTTTGTTTTGAAACGGTTCATAGTACTAAAAACTCTTTCAACTTCTGCACTTGAATAAGGCAAAGTTAAAAGACGAATGCAAAAATTAGATAAAAGTTGATAAGGGTAATTTCCAAGTGTTTCTCTGAGTGTTTCTCCACTTCTATTCAAAATTTTACGGTTCTATAGTCGGAAATTTTTCATATTGTTAATTTAAGGGCTGCAAATTTTTTTTTTACTAACAATCAAAAGGCACTAAACTCAAACTGAAAACGTACCGGTCTTGGTGCTTTTTCACTTAGTGCTTTAAAAAAAAAACGCGTATTGCAACATCGCAAAGTCCCCTTTCACATTGTTCAAGAATTGAATTCAATTTTTTTTACGTTGTCTTTTGGACTTGATGAATGCTTTCACATTTGTCAAGAATTGAATTCAATTGTATGTCATCTATGCTTTCTTTCTTAAAAACAAAAGCTATTGCATCAACAGCTTAAAATTGTTCGTAAAATATTAATTATAATTCATAAGCGATGGATATATATGCTTATTATAAATAAATATCGAAAATAATTCAACAAAATAACTAACATTCACGTTTCAGTACAACAAACGCACGCCGATACACAAAAAAGAAAATGAAGCAATCTGCAAAAAATGAGAAAAGCACAAAAGGAACACGAAAAAGTTGACGGTACCGGTGTCTCTGTCGCTTCCGATTTGCGGCGTATTGCCTACAAACTATGAAAATTGAATTCAATTCTTGAACAATCTGAAAGGGGTTAAAGCACTAGTTCTAGTGCTAAAAGGATTGACTTGGCAATACTGCATACTTTCGTCACACAGCTCATCAAACGAAAAAAAGAAAGTTAAAAGTGTCATGACCAGGGATCATATGACGACCATCGTAACATCACCCTTAATGAGCATGTATACATAACTGTGGGTTTAGACCGCCTGAACGAACGAAAAATTTATCGCGAACAATTTATTGCAATAAATTCTTCGTTCGGAGCAGAGATAAAGAGATAGGAAACTTAAATTTTGTGACGTCAAAACATATGTTTTTTCCATTTTTATGTACTTTGGTGAAACTCATTTATTGTGTACGTGAGTTCACCTCAGATCAGTGTTGCCGCGACGATTCTAAAAAAAGTATCCATGAAAAGGTCACAAATGTATCCACTTCAGAAAAAAGTATCCACATACTACAGTACTGAAACCCAATTTTTTAAGCTTTAATAACAACTCTATTTATCTAATTTGAAGCCTAACAAATAGTTTTGTTAAAATGTAATAGTGAGAAACAAAGCATATACATATATAAAATAAAAAATAATAATATTAAGACTTAGTGCTTGAATATTTTAAATATTTTTAGGATTTATTTTTTTAAAAGTTAAAATAATGAACAACGATATTTAAACTTTAAAGGTGTATTGAAACACTCATAAAAATGTTTCAATTATGTTCAGAAAGGTGCTCAATTAGAGCCTTTCAAATAAAGATCTTCGTCACTGTTGTTGATATTTACTCTTCTAGTAATAGAGTTCAGCTATGGCCGGGACTAGAAAAAAACACTGAAAATTGACAGTATGACGCGCTTTTAATATTTAAGTTCTAAAAACAGGGTTTCTTACTGGTTATTCAGTGTAAAATATACGATTTTTTAAATTTTGATAGCGAAAGCCACTGATGTGAATAACATATGAAAATTTCACATGATTCGGCTGGATAGCTTTTGTTTTCGATACAACACATTGCCGAAAAAAGTAGTTTTGAAATAAATGAGTGTAAAGAGTATGTATATTTCTGCTGTGCGCTCGACACCTACTAAAACGGATGTAGTAGCGGAGATAACGTCAGTATTCTTACACAACTTTTACGGTGACATGAATTTTAAAGGTTTGATATTTATACAAAAAACTATATACAAAACATAGCTGTTAAATTGCGATTACGATTAATAAACAGTTAGATTATATTATTATACTTTAAAAATTATTATAATCATATAATCCTTAAGGGAGATGTGTTTGATAAGCAATTGATTTAGATTAAAAGTAATCAAAAAATAATTACGACTACTTGGAATAAGGAAAATAATCAAAAAGAATAAAAAGTAATCAAGAAAAAATAATCCAACTACTTATAGATATTATTTTTGATTCTGTTTGAGGTCGACTCGCATCGTTTCAACGGTGAGGTTGTGAAGTGCAACCAGTAATTTTTAACTGAAATCGCCCATACGCTGATACGGCTTTTTCAGTTAACACAGTTAAACGAATAACAGTTACACAAAAACTTAATAAGTTTTATTAACAAATATGTTGGGATCTACAGTATGAATTTTGGGTTCATGGTTCCTTCTCTGTTACCGCTGCTAATGCTATACATGGCTTGTATAGTACTGTTTTATAAAAAGAGGAATACTTGACGACATCCTAAACGAGTTGAAGCGAACTGTACCTAGCCGCTGCAATTGAATTCAACTGAACGGCTGAATTTTATTAGTGATTATCGTGACCATAACAATAATGATTTAATATATTATATTTTTAGTGATTGCGTATTTTTATAATTCTATATGTGAACGTAAAATCTGCATTTGATGTAATTTATCAAATGTTTAGTATTTTTAGTGCTTGTATATGTCTCGCCGTATACAAGCTGTCGTTGTCTCTTTCACACATATGCTTTTAGGATAATCGTCAAAAGCAAATGTTAAAATACTCCTTGAGCAGGAGTAAATTATTCTGTAATAATATTATAGCCAAGTGGCTTTTGATTATTAATTTAGTTAATAGTGTAACAGACCAGGCAGGCCATACATTACAGCATTAGCGGCTGTAACAAATAAGAAATTTTTTATATATATATATTTTGTAATATCGATTAATTAAAAACTCAATAAAGTACTACTACTACTTTGATTCTGTTTGATTATTTAAGAATTTTATTTTAAAGTACGGAATATTTTGTAAAATTTAATTTATAAAGAAATAGATATGTAAATAATCATTAAAAAAGTTTTTAAAAAACAAGAAAGAAGAAAAAAGTGATCGATAAAACTAACGGAGCAAATGTTGTAATGCGTTTTTTCGTTCTTTTTTTTGACAATCTTTGTTTAACAATTTCTATGTTAATTTATCAAAAAATACAACAACAATTTTAGTATTTTAGACTGAAATTTTTGAAATAATCAAAAAGAATCAAACATAATTTCTAAAAGTAGTCTGATTATTTTTCTTGATTACTTTTAATTATTTTTAATTATTTTCGTCATCTGAAAAAATCGTAATTATTTTATGAATGTTATTATATTACAATTACAAACAGAAAATAATTGTACTGAATCAATTATTTCACATTTCTAAAAAAATAATCGAATTGCTAATGAATACGATTAATAATACGTGTTTAACAGCTATGATACAAAATAATATATAAATACGTAAAAAAAGTAATTTAATAGCTTATTCAGTTAAGTGTAATATAAATAAAATGGGTTGCTATTGCCCTATATTTAAATTAAATTTAAAAGTTAAAAATTATTCGTTTTTAAGTATTTTGCAAAACAATATACCTTTACCTATTCCCAAAAAAAATCGACTAGTCTTATCGTTTATAGTAAGTTTTAAATTAGAAAAAAATCATTCAGCAGCAGCTGAGCTATGAGGCAGACTTATTATATTTATCACAAAATTTTAAAGTTCTTTGTTAAGAGGTTGCGTTAATGCATTTTTTGATAAAAAAAGTAATGTTCAAAAATGTCTCAATGTCATAATTTTTCTTAAAGTTTTTGTCGAATTTAAGGAAATGCCTCCTTTTTTATATTTTTGCAAATAAAAACATATGTTCATATAAAAATTATTTATTAAAAAAGTATTTAAACTTAAACTGAGGCTTAAAAAAGTATCCATGAATTTTTCCAAGCGGCAACACTGCTTGAACAGATTCCTATGGTGTAATTATTCTAAGGTAATTTCACCATGATTTTTCAGGGATGTTTTCCATTGCTTTTCCGACGTCTTTTGTGGTATACCTTTCGTTACCCATTTTCTTGCAATAATATGCTGTTTTACAGTTATCGGACCTCAAACGTAACTGGTGAATTTCTTCAATCTACCATAAGCCAGGGTTGTTTTCCGTTGATTTTACGACATAGTATAAGTGTTTTGTGCTAGTATTGGAGCCAATTTAACGTAAAATTGAACATAATGCTATCCCTCTCCAACGGAGTTTCCCATCTCTTTATCTCTGGTTCGGAGTACTGTTTAGACCGCACGAACATCATTCGCGAACAAACATTGGCCGCCATCTTGTTCGTTCAGGCGGTGTAAACAGCAATTTGTGCATTAGGCCGAACATCAATAAATGCAGGGTTGATAACTCCTTATTTTTATATTAGTACTAAAACTTATACTCCGTTTCTCAACAACAAATGGTTTGCCACTCCATAACAATATATTACTAGTATTAGTTATTATAGAAAAGACGTGTGTTTAACTTAAGGGCCCATTTAAGTTTTTCGACAAACAAAAATTGAATGTTTTCACATTTTTCGTGTGTCAATAAATTTCGTAAATTTTAAGTCAATTAAATAAAAATTGTTCCCAAATTGTATGCACTTATTAAGCATATATAATTGATACTTTCAGTCGTTCGATTTTTATTTTAGAGAAATTTTTTTTATGTTATAACTTTAAAGAATTGTTTTTAGTCACAAATCGAATTTCCAACTACCATTTTGGTTAATATCCACATTTTTCTAAAATCTTTGATTAAAAACTCAAAAAGTTTCAGGAGAACCTAAAATATATTTTTTTTTATTTGAACGAGCTCTATTGCGGACTCCTGCTATATATTTAATAATATTTGCTATCCATAAACTCAAAATTTTTATTAAAAGTTATATAGTTATTTAAAAAAACAAACCTCAAATAAACAGTCGCCTCAAATAAATAAAATATAGGGTTTTCCGCTTAAAAACTTCATTTGGCCCTTTACACAACACAATCATATTGCAGCGAAAGTTAACAGAACACTTTTAAAAACATAAAACTAAATTACTACATATTTTAGTACTTTTCATAAATTATTCTCTAAAGCTACTCCTCTTTGCTACTTTTCTGTTTTTAAACACAGCGCAACACCGGATTCGCCCAAAAAGATCGAAGCTTGTTCGATCAGAGCGAACGAAGGAATCTTCGTTCGTTCGCCGTAATTTACTGTTTACACCGGGCAAACATTGTTCGCGATAAATTTATAGCGAACACTGTTCGTTCGGGCAAAGTGTTTAAACCGAGCGAACGAACGAGGTTTCTTTCGTTCGTTCAGGCGGTCTAAACGCACAGTAAGAACACATGGTAGTTATATTTTGTAGTTTCGTGTCGTTTCGTTACGTGCCGCAAGTGGGCAGAGACCTTAAAGCGGCTCGTCTATTTTGGCTATGCTTTAATGTGCGCACTCCCATACCCACTTGGCAGAATATAGATAGTTGACAGACTTTGAAATCTAGTGAAAATCTAGCCTCCCATTTAATTTTTCAGTTGGGCTCGATTTAATAGGTAGGTGTGAGCACTTCCTTAAGCCACGATACCAACATGAAAACAAATTCAACAATTGGGAGACTAAAATTCTTTAGTGTGCGGTGTCTCTTCACTATTCATTATGTTGGTACCGATTGTATCTTGGTTTTTTTTCGAATCAAAAGGCACTGAAAAAAGTACAAAGTACCTATATTTCGCAACCCTGATTTTTTTCATAAGGGGTGTTCACATTGATCAAATAATTCATCAAATGATTGGACAAAAGATTTGACTAACAGAAATATACAAATTGTTTGTCAAATCATTTGATGAAAATCAAAATATTTTGATTTTTCTACTTTTGAACACTCGTCGAATTCCGTAGAACGATTTCGTCAGTTCAAAAAAGCTTTCAACCTTAGCACATCGCGTCAAAAGAAGGAGCGAAAGAAAATAAAAATAAATAACGGTGGCAAATAATTTATAAAATAATTTCTTTTTCTTCCAATACAATTTTAATAACAAGTGCTACTAAAAATTTTCCGTCATTGCGATGTGCTTACTTCAGTGTTCAAGAAAAATTGAAATTTGATGAAAAATTTTATGAATCTGAACACTTTTGTGGTCAAACGATTTGAAGAGCGTTTGACGTGTAAACGGGGCGATTGGAAAACTCTACACCTAACAATATCTTGCAAATTTAAGGGCATTTAGCAAAATTTCAAGTAATTTAATTCGTTTTTGCGGAATTTGAAAGGAGATACATCCAATTTTTGAAAGAAAAATTCTTGGTTTTTATCCGATTTGCTTCATTTTCTTCTTTGTTAGGCGGAACCTCATTATGGTGCTGATAGAGACGTTAACGAAGCACCATTTTAAAGCTTAGAAAGCTTTAAAAAGGTTTTCAGTTCCAAAGCTATTTTATAAGAGACTGAATCTCTGAAATGCTTCAAAAGGGCTTGGAAGATATTTCGCACAAGTGCCTAGAGGAGAAAATGCGCTACGCAATAGCTTTTTGGAAGTTTGATTGTTAGATAGGTTAGTTAAAAATGCGGTTCTAATCACGATCACAGACCTTCGGCTATGACTTAATCGACTCAGGAAGTAATGCTGATAAGAAATTTATACACTTTTCTATACCTTCCTCGCCTTCTAGTGGGCGTTACAAACGGAGTGATAAAGTTAATATTTACAAGGCTAAAATTTGGAGCTACAACAAAAAATTTGTAAAACGTCAATCACACAGCAGACTAGACAACCTGTTTTGGAAATAGCTTTGGAAACGCAAAGTAATTCGGTTGATCCTCCTTTCTTCTTTTTAAATTAAAACAACTTCAAATAAAAACATACTTTATTCTTTTATTTCAATCTGAACTCATTGAAATTAAGTCAACAAAAACCTAGCTTGTGCAAAGTGTTTTGCTTCATCTTAATATTTAATAATAAAATAAAACAACTTAAAATAAAACAAAATTTTGTTCTTTTATTTCAATCTTAAGAAGTTTTTGTCTAACTTATTGAAAATAGCCCAACAAAAACCTAACTTACTCATTTATGTTTTGAAAATATTTTATTTTTATGTCAAAAACGTATAATTTTTCTTTAAAATTGTTCTTTCTTACCTTTTCCCCATGCTTACCTTTCTTACAGCTTTTCCCCATGATACACACATTGGAATAAAACAAAATAATGTATATGTGTTTTGTTTATTAATTATTTAGTTATTAAATTTAAAATAAACAATAGTTTGTCGGACAGCTCAGAATCTAAAGTCAACTATATATTTGTAAATAGCTTACCTTTCAAGTACTCTATTGTACACAACAAATTAAATACCTTTAAGAGTTCCACGAGTTTTTCTTTATCCTCGTTATCCTGTTGCCATAAACTTCTTGGAATGAGCATTTCTCTGGTGGAGATTTGGGTGATGAACTGAGGTTAAGACTGAAATCTGCCACCAAATCACCAAACACATTCTTCAAGAAATGTGTGCTCATCACATTATTCCATATTTTATTTTTTAATTTTAATTTAATAAATACACACACGTTGATTACAAAGGATACGGAGAAAACAAATATCGTTGTTATTTTTCCCCTATCTGCTTCAACACAAAATTACAAATGCATTTTTGTTTTTCAAATGAACAATTTAAAAATGAAAACGATAAATAAAAAAGTAACATTTTTAAATTAAAAACGATCAGACTTGATTTTATAAAACTTATTTACAGAATAAAAGGTGTTTTGCAATATTAGCTGTGTTCGGTGACTGCTCCAGATAGAAATTTCTCACTCCAGATCAGCAAAAAGTGCTCGATGAGTTTCTTTTTTTTTTGCTTTAAGCTGCTCTCACTTGCTCTTGATCTTTGTTTTTTGAAGTTGCTATAAGTTGCGCTTTTTGCTCTTTTCTGCACTACTATTTTTTGTGGTGTAAGTTTGAGCAGCAAATAAATCAATCAGCTATTTTGGTTCTTGTCAGAAAAATTTAAACCGCAAAGATGGCTTTCAGAAAGGTATTTATTAGGTTTTTTGTTTTACTTTTCCTTATTTTTTACTTTTGACAGTTGTTTGCTCAAACTTGCTCTTTTCTCGTTTTTTGAAAAATCGGCTCTTTTCTGCGCTGAAACCATTTTCGATCATAGTGTTATTATTATAAAGTAGGACCGACAATTTTTGCTGCAATAAACGTATGTAGAACAAAAGAAAATCAAAACGAAAGCGTGCTATGGTTGCAATGGAGATATCAAAAATGTTTTGTGTCACACAAAGAAAATAAATAAATAAATTTCATAATTAATCTTTTTCTTTGTTGATAGTAAGTGAAACTCCCTGGTATGATGTCAATGGCGGCGGTGGGGCATTAAAAAAAGTATTGAAAAAACTGTTTTTGAACGTTCGGTCTGTTTTTTTTTTGTTGTTTGACGTTCGCTTATCTCAGCTCGTGAGAAAATAGGTTGTTGTCAAGGCTATCTGATTTTTGTATAATTTTTTCGATGACTCAGCTGATCCATGGTAGAAGAATAGAATATGCAGCGCTGACTGTGCTCTCTTTCCATACTGCCATGTCTGTCAAATTTAGCTGTGTGGCGAATGGAAACAAAAGAAAATAAAGAAAAAGTTTTGCTTCGTTTTGACAATTCCGACAGTATGCTCTCATCTGGTGCATATACCTGTATTCTTCTACCATGAGCTGATCTGCTCTACCCTGCCCTGCTCTGCACAAAGATTTTTTCATCGAACAGAGCTAATTATTGTGGCAACACATTTGGGTCTAGTTTAATCAAATCATTTTTATTTTGTGGATTGATAACATCATCATCATTACCCGGCGTCTCCACAAGCAATCAAAATTATTGCCGATCAGTTGTCATTTTGCCACTGAAAACCCATATGAGCCATATCAAAACAAAGTTTTGTGAGTGGGCATTTCATATTTTGATATAAACATGTGTGAGATGGCGTCTAACACGAAAAAAATTGCAAGTTGTTGAAGAACAGGAAAAAACACAAATTTTGCTAAGAAAATAAAACGAAATGAAAAAATTGGCTGTCAAACTACTAAACTGACAGTTCATGGTAGGCAATAGTTATCAAGATATTTAACGTGACATATACATATTGCTCCTCATGAGCAATGCGTGGTCTCATATTAGAATTAGAGAAGGTTGATGCATTTCGGAGAGACAGACTGCCGGAACTGTCAAAACGAAGTTGACAGCCCATACAAAATCTGAAAACGATGAGAATGCCATTAGAAAGCAAAAATAAGCAAGAATAGCAAAATGCTTGAGTTTGTCAATTCTGGCTATGAGAAAAAGAGAGCCGTCTGAAATGTATATACCTTCACTAGTTCTACCATGCGCGGTCTACATTGGCAATATGTCGTCTGACGTAAGTATCAAGGCATAAACTATTGCCTCTGGAGACGCCGGGTTAATAAAATTTTGTTCACTTGCAAAAATTTTATATTAATTATACAAGACATTTTTTTTTTGTGTAGGCTCTTGCTTGCATTTGCTTGAAATAATTTCGCACGGCAACCCGGAAATGGTGCGTTCGCTTTAAACCGTAAATCGCCTATGACGTGTACACCTCTTTTTTCTAGCGTGGTGAAAATAATTTTCTCTACTTCTGCGAAGATTGCTTGATTTTGCCACCATTTTTTTCGGCGTCTGTAGGAAAAGAAAAAATACTTATTTTCCGACTTTGCTGTTATCTGCGTTGATTTTATTTCGCGTTGTGAAAATCGGAAAATTATTGATTTATCTGAACCTCGGTTTGTTTTTCGTGAAGAAAACAGAAAAAGGCGGGCGATCGAATATAATAATAAAAAATAACCTTATTGCGGGGCATCGAAACAATTTAATTTAATAAAAAAAGAAAAAGTTTAAAAACATGGGTAGACTGCACAAAAAGAAATTTTCTGAATACGCTGAAGCGGCCGATAATGAAGAGCAGCAAAACGACAAAGAAGGTGAACAAGCAAACGATGTCGATGGTGGTGCCGACAAATCAATGAGCAGCGTGGAATCTGAAGTTGAAGAGGTTGAGGCTACAAAAATTCCTAAAGATCCAGTCGCAGTAGAAGAGCCCGACCAAGATGATGTCGCTGATGACGACTTTCAATCGTTGCATGAAGACGAGCCGGAACAAGCTGATAAAAATGGCGCCACTAAAAAGGTTGCTCCCAAGCGCAAAGCTGTGCAAAGTGCCGCTAAGAAAAATCAGGAGAATGATGAAAATGCGGGTGGTGATTCGGATGATGAGCCACTAAATGGAAGTGGAGCCAGTGCTCCAGCAGCTAAGCGTGGACGTAAACCCGGCACAGCAAAACCCAAAGTTAAAGCTGGAAAACCGGCAGCAAAAGGACGTGGAAAAGTCGCAAAGAAAGCTGCCGTAGAAGTGGATGATGATGATGAGCCAGAAGAGGAATATGAAGTAAATTAAATTTGTGTGTTTGGTTATATTTAATTCTGAACTTGTTTCTGTTTTAATTTTAGGTAAAAGACATCCTTGATCACAAGGTGGAACGCGGTGCTACTTTGTATCTGATCAGATGGAAGGGTTACACCAAGGACGATGACACATGGGAACCGGAGGATACACTCTCGTGTCCGGATATCATAGAAAAATACAAGAAAAAGGTTAGTACACTTATACTTTTGAAGGTATGAGAAAGTACAGTTTCATATGTAACTCAAAAGGTGCTATCAGCAGACGGCGCCAACAATAGGCTAAAATTTTCTATACCGTATGTTTTCGAACTGTAACCAATAATTAAATTAAAGTAATGGGTTAAAAAATGTTTTTTTAATAGATCAGTTCAGATGTATGGGATAAAGTTTAATTGCCCAATGCAATTAAAAAAATTATGTATACTTATGTAGATCAAAGTATAAATTCTAAGAAAATTTGGCATTTGAGCATGGAAAGTTGACTACTTTTTCTTAAAACTGTACTTTTCTAATAAGAAAATAGTTTCCTATCATTAAAATACAGCGTTTTCGTTGTTTTGGGCTTGGTTGAACGAATATTTTGTTAGCTTTCCATATAAGTTCTCGTTTAAAAATTGTTTCGACTTTAGAAACAATGTTTGTTTTTTTATAAAAACATGCTCTTAAATTAATTTTTTGTGCAGTTCACATTCAAATAAGCTTACTGCATCTTTATGTATAACGAAACGTAGGCTGAACGTGGTGCGAGACACGGTAAGCATGCATTTTTCCATATCAAAAAATGTTGCTCGTTTCTCTCACGACGTTCAGCCTTCGTTTCGTTTTACATAAATATACAGTAAATGGCCTTATTTTATAAAATACACACAATCACCTCACTTGGGGTTTTTGTCTGGCAATTCCATTTCCAAATGAATTAGAAAAACCCACTCACTGAAATTTTCCTATAAAATTTATTGCCAGATACAAAATCTAACGAATATTGTGATTTTCAACAACTTTTATTTCGTTCAACTTTTCTTTCGTTTTAAGACATTGTGCTTTTCGCTTGCTTGGTGATTTAAGAGATCTACATTTGCGAAGTAATTGTTGTTTTTAAACATTATTTTTTGTTAAACGAGCGTCAGAAAGAAAGATATTTGCAGATATATAAAAAGTTTTCTTCAAAAATGCAATTATAATTTTATTGCAAAAAATTGAACTTTTTTTAAATTTTTACTAACAACTGCATTAGTGGGGTGGATTCTACCCCAATTAAAAATTTTGCTAAGTATAGTATATTAAAAGAGTTTTTATGAGAAATGAAACATAGATCATATGTTAATTCGAAATATATATTATTGTTTTTCATAATGAAAAAAAATACCCTGTAGTTCGGCTGGTGGCAGCACATCCCTTTGGACGTGCCATTTATCAAGCCTTTACAGGTATGGCCCAATAGGACAGGAGAATTGTAAAGTCCATGGTAATGCACGGTCGGTCCGTCCAACCCCCCTCCCGGTCAATGACATCGATATGTTAAAAGGACGTACAAAACACGAGGCGAGGGGCATGCCCCTACCACTGAGGGTGTGTGGTGTCACTGAAAGAATGGTGACGTATGGGATAGCATTTTACCCCACGAATGTAGTTAAAGTTTGAAGTGCGAAAACTTATTAATAGTGTTTAAATGGGGATAGCTACGTAAAATCCCTAATCACAGACCCCAAACACAGAATACCCAATCACAGTATCCACGAATACATAATCTCTATGACAAAATATTCAAGAAAAAATTGCAAAGAACAAAAGCCTGTATTATTTTCTAATACAAAATATAAAAACAAGAAATTGTGTTATTATATTAATGTTATGCACGTTATTTACACGAGTAATATTTACTGATTTCAATAATGACTTCATGACATATCATAATGGCCGCATTCAGCGCAGACAACTGTTGTGAACTGTAATGGTAGCGCTACCTTAGTTCATGATGTTTTTCTCTGAATGTGTTGCTACTCTACACGTCAGAAGTTAGATTCAATTTAATTATATTTAATTTTTATGTAAATTTAATTCAATTGCATAGGTTTCTTACTTAAATTTGCTGCGTTCTTTCTGTGTTTATTAATTTAACAGCGTCAGTAACAGCATCTGACAGTTCAGCAAACAGTTGTGTTCATGTAGCATATAATTTATTCGCTCGATTGAATGGCATCCGCTGCCTCTTCAGTTTTAGTTAGCGCTCCCAAAATTCGACCATTCAGCGAATTTTCACACAACAGTTGCCAACTGTTGTCTGCGCTGAATGCGGCCAATGACACTACTATTTAGACGCACGAAAAAGTGACTTGCCTAGAGCTTTGTCACTACGTTTCATTATATTTTGGCAACTTTCAATATTATAATGATTTGACCAGCAAAGTAGGCGTTTACATGAATTACAAAATTTATGATTCGCAAATATTGACAAAACAAAGCTATCAAAACTTATCAAAAGAGTTTTTACAAATGAAAGAACAAAATACGAGCTGTTATTAGGATATTATTAAGCATATTTAATGATAACAGAAAAAAAAGACTATTGATTATTATTATATTCCTTGAACTCTTCAAATTTATACTAACCAGTCCATTTTTAAGCAAACAGTTAAATTTCTAGATACAGTTAATCGCACTCTGTCAGTAAAGAATGAACTTTTTCATTTTTTCTTTAAGTTGGTCAATATGAGAGTTGACGCGTTTACACGATGTCATTCCAGTGACAAAACTAATGACATCTGCTTTTAATCATTTTTTTTATGACTAAAATAATGAAACAAAATAACGTCATTTACACGATAATGGTACTTAATGATGTAAAAAATGACAAATCTGTCAATCGTGTAAATGAGGCATAAGTGTTCGTCAAAACCACTTTGGTATATTCTACTTATTCAAAACTTACGCAAAAAAATATTTTGAAGGCCAACCTTTAGTGCTGAGTGTCAATGATTTTGGTGGCGAGAAAAAATATTGTCATGGGTGTGCCCATTCTTTAAAAGTTTTGGGTTAAGCAAAGTGTTGGGTTATGGATGGCACCTTCTACGTCGTTCCGATGATTTTTTCTCAACTATTTACAATTCAGGAATTGATTTATGGTAAAGTTTTTACATTAATTTTTTGCTTAATGAGCAAGAAATTAAAGCGGGACGTACAACGAATTTGTTTAACAATTGTTTTATCTGACTGCAGCTGAAAACATTAATTTAAAGCCGAAGCGAATAATAACAGATTTCGTGAAAACAATCTAATCTTCAGCAGAAGTGTATGTTACCGATGCATTTTGGCCAGATCGTTTGGAGACGAATCCAAATTCATCGAATTCATCGTTTGGATATGAAAATTTCAGCATTCATGTTCAGATGTTAAAGCGCTTATCGTTTGTTCCACCTGAACACATCCTGTCTTACAACAATAAACTTTGAATTGAAAACTATGATGACAGTTATTTTCAAAAAATAAGCGCATAGTTTAAGCGAAATTATATTGGGCGAAAAATTACTTGCTTTGACTATATGAGATTCTATAAAATAAAACTTTCCACAGACTCAAACTCTGTTAAGGCTTGTCCTTTAACAAATTTTTAAAGAACTAGGAAAATAGATGATTATTTCAAAATCTAACTTAAGTTGCAGTATTACAAATGCTGTGTAGTGACAAATATTAATTAAGCAGTTTAATATTGTCTATGCCCCTACTCTGTATTGCGATGCGAAACAAAAATATCGCAAAATAGCGTAATTGGTACTCTGTAATGCGATAACCACGTGCGATTTGCTATTTGAATGTGCATCGCGTTTCATTTTCGCAACGCATTGATATACGCATCGCAATACGGAGTAGGGCCCCTGGCATAACAACCATGGGAAAAGATTCAAAACATGTAACCTGCAAAATATTTTAATTATTATAAATAATAGGAGAATTTACTGGATAAATTTCGCATGACAAAACTTCAGCCCATAAACCTTCCGTTCAGATTCCAGGGGCCCCACTCCGTATTGCGATGCGTAAATCAATGCGTTGCGAAAATGAAACTCGATGCGCATTTAAATACCAAATCGCACGTGGTTATCGCATTACGGAGTACCGATTACACTATTTTGCGATATTTTTTTTCGCATCGCAATACAGAGTAGGGCCCCAGGTCCGCTTTGCTTTACTGGGTAATGTATGAATAATCTCTTGGGAGGTAACTCATTAAAATTAAATAAGCACACATTCTACTGCAATGGACGTTGCAAATATCTTTCAAAGAATAATTAAATCCATTGTTGTGTCCGGTATTGACAGTAGTGGCATTACAGATGGCAACCAAGTGATTCAGAGAATACTTTTGCACATTCTACACCTGTACAATTGCTTTCCGGACTGACTGCTTCTTGAGTGCCCTCAGTAGGGGTGGGACAGGAAAGAAATTGAGAGTCAGACGTGTTCATCGTTTTCTCTGTATATTCTGGCTTGGTCGTGGACAAGCTTTTTCTTAAATGGGAAGTCTTTTTTGCCGTCATATGAAATTTACTTTAGAAGCTTATGACTTTTTGTTGCAGCTTCTGCTCGAAATTTTGTGCGTTCTCTCGAAATTTTGTTTTTGTCCATGTTTAGGTCATAAAAATATTCCATAATTTTGTCAGAAACTTGGGTAGCAAAATCTTCTCTCGCTTTTGCCGCAGTTGAAAGATGCAAATCTTTTATCAAATTGGCGATCAATGACGCAAAGAGATTTGAAGTGTCAATCTGATTTAAAGCTAAAGAATAATTTTTAAGTGAAATATCCGACAGTTTAATTTCTCATCGATAACGTTCGAAATTGCCATATCACTTAACTTGCAAACTTATCACTTATCCTTTTCGCTTAAGCTAGGAATATATCCAATGGAATAGTTGGATATTAGAGGCATGACCGACATTTCATCATATAAATCAAGAAATCTTATCAAAATTGGAGCAGTTACATTGCACATTTGTGTTACCTATCTTCTGTCACTCTTCTGGGGATCTTTCGATGAAAAATCAAACAATGAAGAAGATAAAAGTTTATTAGGCCTATTACGGTTCACAGCAAAACACTGCTGTGCCTTATTTTAAGTATTAGCAATGTACACAATAAAAACAGAAATTACTGTTGTGTTGTGAACCGTAATAGGCCTATATATTTCCTGAATTGACCCCTGGAGGGCTCAAATGTATGAACTGGTCCTATTATTTTTTCACCCCAACCTTATGAATATAGCCAACCCATATCTTTGACTCTAGCAATTAAGAAAATTGTTCATAGCTCCCCCGAATTATTATTTTTTGTCATCAACATTTTGCGGACAACACCCACCTCCTATCTGCCACCCTTTTGTAGCTCCCAAAACACAATTTCTTCCAATTCATTTTGTGAGAAATGACCAAAATTTTGCATCCAATGAAAGTGAGCGCTGAAATGGGTTTATATCATTTAAAAATTCATGAAGGGTGGAAAATTAACATATCGCATCATCACAACGTGTGTTTACTTAAAATTGTTCAGCATCATTGTTGTCACTTGATAATTTTAAAAAGTTCTACATTGCGTGCAAAGAACGGAGTTGTAGATGTAGAAAAAAGGTGGTAGATTTTTTTTTCGGTGAATTTACTGCATTATAAGTACGAGTAAAATATCTATAATTTTTCACAAATTACATGGGCAGATATTTGAACTGTCACGTTACAATCGTACGCATATTGTTTCTAATAAACACAATTAGGAAAACTAAACGATGTCTTATTTGCATATAATAATATAAGATAAGGCCTTGATTTAAAAATAAACCAATTTATGTATACAAATTAGCGGTAAAAATTTGCTGCACCCTTACATGTTTTTGAGGGTGTGTTCAGAGGTTATGAAGCATTTTAAGAAAAAAAATCTGCTCTTCTACTGAAGAAATTAAAAAATCTCTTATTTACGAAAGTGAGAAAGTATGCCGATGTGATTTGCTAGTCTTGAATCATTGACTCTCCCGGATTTCGGTCCATGTTTTTTTATGAATGGGCCGGAATATCTTCGAGAAGGAGGCAGGCCATATCGCTGTCCGATCGTAATGGATTTAGATTTGCTTTTACCTTTTACTAGCCTCGCTGCCAAACTTCCATAAGATGTTATCAGTGAACCTGCATGTGTAAATTGAGCTCGAATACTGAATTTCGAGGCTGTACCAACTATAACTCCAAAGCTATTCGATATCACAAATTTGGGTCGTATGGGAGGTTCCACGCCCCCTTATCCAACGCTCATTAAATGTTATCATTGAAATGGCACGTGTAAATTTTGGTCGAATACCGAATTTCGAGGCTGTGCGACCTTTAACACCAAAACTATTATATATTGCAAAATTTGGGTTGGTTTGACTTTTGTACAACGCCCATTAAATGTTATTAGTCAAATGGTATGTGTCTGATCAACGAAAGTCTTAGTCACTTCGTCACGGGGGATCTTTCCGGAGTGCTGGAAAATATCAGCGGTTATCCCAGTGGAAAAGGTCAAAGGAACTACGAAACCGGAATAGATACGACCTATTATTACATTGCAGTGTGATGAAAAAATAAATGAAAAAATAGCTAATGCTATAATATTTGAGCAAACATGATATTATAATACCGGAACAGTCTGGTTATAGAACGAAACATTCCTGTGAAACTGCACTAAACTTGGTAGTTACAGAATGGAAAGAAAACATCGCAGAAGGAAATTACAGTAGCAGTGTTTTTTTGACTTAAAAAGAGCTTTTGAAACTGTTGACAGGGATACGTTAATTAAAGAGCGTTATAATATTGGAGCACAAAATATGGCATTAAATTAGTTTAAAAGTTATCTTAGCGGAAGAAAACAAAAAAAAACTATAATAAGATTGCAGTATCATCTGAACTAGACGGACGTTCCAATAGGATTGCCACAGGGATCGGTCCTCGCATCAATATTATATATAATATACATAAATGATATTAATAAATTTATTAGAAATTGTAAACTTCGGCTATTTGCGCATGATGCTCTGCTGACCATAAGTGCTCCAACATTAGAAGAAGCAATAATCAAAATGCAAAAGGACTTAAATGAAATATATAGATGGCTTTGTCATAATAAACTGAGAATTAATGTTGAGAAAACTAAATATATTATTATGCTAAGAAGAATAGTTAGCCTTGATCATGTGACACTTAAAATTGGAAATAATACAATACAAAGTTAATAAAATAAAGTACTTAGGCATAATCATTGATGATGAGTTAAAGTCAGAAGAACATCTGAAATATAGAGACATTAAACTAGCTAAAAAGATAGGTTTTATGTTCCGTGCATGTAAATATATTAGTAGAAAATACAAAATCATGATGTATAGAACTATGATAGAGCCCCACTTCATATACTGTCCTACACTTTTGTTTACAATGCTTGATTCACTAATAGCAAAGTTACAAAAATAAAAACAAAATAAAGTCATGCGTTTCATATTAAAGAAACGATATGACACTCATATACATGAGCTGCTAAACGACCTAAATTGGCTTAACGTGTTAAAATATACACAATATAAAAATAGGCAATTGCCCAACTATTTAAGTAGTAGACTGACATTTAACGCAGAAATTCATAATTATCAAACTAGGAATATAAATAATTTTCATCTTCCAATACCTAGCAGGTAACTTGATAAAAAGTAGGTATTATGAAGGAGTAAAAGAATATAATGAATTGCCGAACAGTTTAAAAAATTGTATTAACTTAGGGATATTTATGACAGAACTGTTCAATTATTGTGAGAATTTTGTATCAATAAGATAGACATGAAATAAATTGTGAAAGTATATTAATAATTAGTACAAATTGTGAAATGTTCAATAGGTCATTCATCTATGTCAATAGACCGTAATAAATCAATAAATACCCCCCAGAAAAAAATCGAAAGGCTTCCATCTAAAAGTGATAAAGAAGCATTCCCCACTGGATTTTTGGTAGCTTAAGGGTAGTTTTGTATTTATGTTGTTTCTAAACCGCTTCCCCCTTGTAAAAATTGAAAGACTTAAATATGGAAATGATGAATAAACATTCCCCATCCATCATATCTTTTGGAATTATATTGGTAGTTTTGAATTTATGTTGTTTCCAAACCGATTCTTTAAGAATGCATGTGGAAACTTTTACTTATTGTCAAGCAATGACAACAGAAAATATTAATATCATTGTTTCCCAGCCGCTTATTAGAGAATTCATGTTTACTGTTTAAAAAAATATGTTTTACTGGGCGGCCTCGATAGTCTAGTGCAGACATGAGCTTCCAGAAGCTCAATTGGCTCAGTTGGCTCAGCTACAAATTTGTTTTGTTTTATCAACTTTATGTTTGCGCATTTGTAAAAAGAACAACACGTAAAAAAAAATAACACCAAAACCGACCTTCACCAAATTTCTAACTTGCTAACAACAAAAAATGCATGCAAAGGCAACAACAAGCAAGCCTTATTCAATGGCGCTGCGCTTGAGATTTTTGTGCCGTTACATGTGTTGCACACAAACACACATTTTGTTCGTCTGGTCAATTTTTTTATAGAAATAGTCTTGTTGGAGTGTTTTGACAATTAACAACTTTTGTTCTTCTTTTTTTTTGCAACGATGAGCAAAAGCAATTATGAGGATAACTTTGTGTTTGTTTAAAAAAAAAAATATTTGCTCACTAAATTTATTTTCCTGCTCATGACTGGTCTAGTGGTAGCGCGCTTGACTGCGCTCAGGGGTCCCGGGTTTGAATCCTGGCCGGGCATTTTCATAACAAGGGAGAGCAATGTTTTCACATTAATTTTCAGAACAGGGAAGAGAACTGCTTCCAATTAACTTTTTAAGACAGCGGAGAGGAATGTTTCCACTTGACTTTTTTAACACAGCGAAGAGGAATGTTTCCCTCTAATGACATGCTACGTAAAAAATGCAATGGAATGTGCAACGAAGGGTAATGCTTCCTACATTCAATGGAATGTTTCCTGGTTACATCCAGGAATGCTCACATTTTCTGGAGGATAAATAAATAAATTAGATCTGTATCTTCGCAGCAATATCGATTCTGCACTCTTATCGGCATCACAGCATGCATATAGCAAGAGAAAATCCGTGGAAACGGCTATACACTCACTGATCAGGACCATCGATCGTAAGATCCTTCCTGTATAATGAAATTAGCTTAGGTTGGGAGTTGTAAACCCTGCCGTCTCGAAATAAATCCGGCCAATACAGAACTGGTTCTTTTCACCAGGAAACACAAAATTTCAACCCTCACACCCATAGGCGTCCACAGGGGGGTGCAGGGGGGGCACTTGCCCCGCCCCCCTAGATGGGAAAAATTTTATAAATATTTATTTTTAATGTGTATATGTTATATAGTCATAAAAAATTTTAAAAAATAAAAAGTTCTAAGCCTGAGTCCTAATATCTTAATATTTTGGTAAAAATCTTAGTTTTGTCACGTTTTGTTACGATTTCGTTAACTACTTATACGCATTGGTCATACAGCAATTTTGTGTAGCGCTACAACACGCTCCAATACGTTTGCATAAAGTGCCAAATAGACTACACAGATTGTCTGCGCAAACAAGTGTTTGCGCACTCTATTCGACAGTGTGTTTGGCTGTTTTTAGGTTTGTGCTGATGTCTGCTATAAAATATTTTAAGTTTTGGTTGTGTTTGCGCAAACTTGCCATAATACCGAAAGTTTTATACAGTTAAGACGTACAGTGGCTCACAGCTTATTTTATGCAGTGCATACTTAAAACTTTAGGGCTTTATAAAAACGAAACTAACAGGAATACAAAAGATAATATGGTGTCATTTAAAAGAGCAAAAAGTCTAGTTAAATAAAGGTTTTCCATTAATTGTGAATACATATATTTAGAAGTTTAAAAAATAAGAGAACAGAAAATACTGCTTAATTTCATCTCGCAGCTTATTTTATGCAGTCACTTCTCTCTGTTACGGTACTATAATGCTGCGCTGTCTAACGGTACTTTCGTTAGCTATGCCATCGTTATATTTCTATAATTGCTTTGTGTTAGCTTTTTAGTCGGATTTTATTGCTTCAAGTGTCTGCTTCTATGATTATTTAAAATAGGAGCGCGCACAACGCTACAGCAACGAGAATTGGTTATATACTATTTTAAAAACAGCAGCTCGGAGTGAAAAATGGCTGAAATGGTTAATAGCAATTCCTCTACAGTGCAAAAAATCAACGAGCGCTTCGTTCATAAGAATCGATTGCACAATAAGAGCAAAAAAGCACCAAACAAAATTTTTAATGCAACAGACGAGCGTCATATTGTACGGAAGATAAAGGCTAATCCGAGACTCTCAGCTCCGAAAATGGCTTTTGAAGATCAAACTGACCTGAGCAAACAGAGTAGTGCTAAAACTATTCGACGTGTCTTGCGCAAAAAGAACTTTCATGGCCGAGTAACACGAAACAAGCCGTTTATTATCCCCAAAAACAGATTATGCAGACTCAACTACGACAAAGAACATATGTCCAAGGCTCCAGAATACTGGAATTCAAATATTTTTGCAGATAAATCGAATATCAATTTATTCGGTTCAGATGGTATGTGCTATATGTGGCGAAAACCGAATACCGAAGTCAACAAAAAAAACTTAAAACAAACCGTGAAACATGGCGGTGGCAGCGTCATGGTTTGGGCCTGAATGTCAGCTGCTGGTACTGGGAAGTTGCCGTTTATTAAAACAGCAATAGACAAATCTAAGTACCTACAGATCCTGAACAACAATTTTTTGCAGAGTGCAAAGGTTCTGGGTATAAAATTGAATTTCCGATTTTACCAGGATGACGATCGAAAGCACAAAGCGGGTATTGTGCAAACCAGGCTAACATACAACTGCCCACAATTGATGACGCCGCCAGCACAGTCGCCAGGCCTTAATGTTATTGAAAATGTGTGGTCTTTATTGGAAAATAAAATTCGAAAACATCAAATTTCAAACAAAAACCACCTGAAAGAGATATTGAAAACGAAGTGGGCGAATATTTTGCCAACTATCACTTAAAAACTGGTCGCATCAATGCCAAACTACCTCAGATCTGTTGTGGACAACAAGGGCTATCATACCAAATAATAAAAATATCAAATATCATTAATTAATACGAAAAATTTATAAATGACAAGTGACTGCATAAAATAAGCTGTGATATAAAATTAAACAGTATTTTCTGGTTTCTTAATTTTAAGCCAACTTAATATATACTTTTACAATAAATTAAGTTAATTTATTAAACTAAACATCTTGTTCTTTTAAATGCTACCATATTATTTTTTCTATTCCTGTTAGTTTCGTTGTTATAAAGCCCTAAAATTGAAAGTATGCACCGCATAGAATAAGCTGTGAATCACTTTTTGTGAAGGAAAATATATAAAAATGAAAGCAGAAAAGAAAAAATTAATACAAATTAAAAGTCTGCGAAAAAATGTGAAAAATAAAGTCTGTGAAGTGTATGGTCGTCGCTATGACGAGAAAAAAAGTCTTGTTTGCGCAAATAGTCTGTGCAGTCTATATGGCCCTTAAGCAGCCCTGATCAGCGATTAACGATTAACAATAGATTTTTTCTATTTGTCGTCTGTTGTGCATCTATTGTTTTTATTAATATGTTGCATATGTGGAGTGCATTAACGTGCAGTGTTCACAAAATTTTCACCGAAAATCTCAAACAATAAAATTACATAGGTAACATTTCACGTTCATTCTCATATATGTGCACACCTTTTCCCCCCTCTAGAAAAAGTTCTGCGGACGCCCTTGCTCACACCAATCCTGCTAAATGGGTCCGCACTGTCCCTTTCGGACAATGCAAAGTATCTTGGACTCATTCTTGATAGAAAGCTGAGCTGAAAACTGAGCGTACTTCTGAGAGTATGAAGAAAGCAACAGCTGCGCTGTACACTTGCAAAAAAGCTATAGGCACAATATAGGAAATTTCTCCCCATATCGTTCACTGGCTGTATGTATTCAGGGGTCATTAGACCTATATCTTTATACGTAGCAACGATATGGTGGCCATCCTTGGACAAGGTCACATATTTGAACCAGCTCCAAAATGCCCAAAGAATGACGTCTATTTGTATCAGCGGTGCTCTAAAACAACACCGACTCCTTTAGATACCATACTTCACATGCTACCGCTCGACTTGGTTGCCAAACAAACAGCAGCTTGTTCAGCGGTTAGAATGAGGGAAACTGGAATATGGAAAAACCTGGGAACAGGTCATGCATACATACTCTAAAAATGCAATTTCATTCCATCAAGGACTTATTACTGCAAATCACTGCTTTCCTTTCCACGTAGGACATACTGGAATAATGATGTGCCGTAGAAACCAGGGTGTCTATACTTCTATACAAATCGATCAAGAGTTAACCATCGCGAAATCCTTTCGTAGAGGGTACTACAATGAGTCAAGGAATATTTTAGACTGCGTTTAAACAGTTTTTTTTTGACCCGGCCTAATATACATATGGGCATTTTCACAGAAAAGTCAACAGTGACAAAAAAATTAAGAATTGTTTTTCTTTTTCGTAAATTTTTTGTTTTAGTACATATGGAAGGCAGTGGCTAAAGATAATGAAAAAATGGTTGAGGCGAGGAAAGGACAATATATTAAATTTGTTTTTTAATTACTAAATAACATAATTACTAAAATACCTAATTACCTTATTATCCAATTAAGCTACAATGGAAATTTAAGTAACGTCACGTTATTGCATTGAAAACTTTTTGAACTTTGAACTTTGCCTAAGGAGCATCCAATGTTTTGTTAAAATCAATAAATAATAAAAATTTTGAATGAAATATGTAATTGTTAGGTCTAGAAAATTGCAAATAGTAAATGGTACAGTACAAGTGGTAGAAGTAAAAAAAAAATCTAAAAAAGTGATAGATCTTTGTGGTATAGTTGTGACAACACTAGACAATTGTGGTATAGTGACAACACTGTTTAGAATATAAACGTACGTGTGAGAAAAAACAATTGGTGAGTTCAAAAGAGAGCGAATATTTTATTCGTAAATCTACGATCTGAATTTTTTTAAATTATAAATTCATGCTTAATAGATCTCAAAAGAGCGGGATAGCATTTGGGTTGATCTGCGCACACTGTTTTATTCCATATCGATTGACGTATTTGGACGTGCCACTTCCATTTTTTAATATAACCTTTGACAGACATCAGCATTCCAAGTTTTATTCTCCTTGTGTGGATGGAGATTGCTTTATCTAGAGAAATGGACTTAAAGTATTGATTTAAAGCGGTTTAGTTCCCTTTCATTTAATTTTTTGAACTTACGTCTGAACTATAAAAAGTTTCACTTCAAAAAGAAGAAAACTGTAGAGCGGAATTTGTGATATTCCCATAAGATATGTAAATGTCGTGGTTATGGATGATAAATTATAAATAAATTTTTCGGAAATATTTAATTTTTGTTTTAAAACAAAATGTACTAAACGATTTCGACCCTGTACCCCATTAATGAAATTTTGATACATATCTAATTTATTTTGATTTCACACCGATAGTTTTTAAAACAGAAGTGACAAAAAAATCTACTCTAAATTCTATTTCACTTTAGACGTCAAACAATGGTACCAAGGCTTCCCAGAAAAAGAGCGTTTCGCCAGTAAAAAAAGGTGCCAAACGAGGTGCAGGAAAAGCAGCATCGAAATTGGATCCAAACAAAGAATGGGAAGTTGAGAAAATATTAGATTATTCCGAAGAAAAGGCCGGCCGCGTTTTTCGCATACGTTGGAAAGGTTTTGGACCAAAGAATGATACCTGGGAGCCAGAGAAGAATTTGTGTTGCAACGACTTGATTCAAAAATTCATGAAACGCATGGACTCGCAGAAAAATATATCGTTTAAGGAATTACGCGAGGAGCCGAAAAAAACCAAACGATTGGTTAACGAGACAGCACCAAGAACGAATTATCACAATGCTATAGGTCGGAAATCAAAGCGTGGTGGATCCAAGAAGAGGTAAGAGATGTCTTTAAAAATATTGCGGAACATTTAAATTTTTTAATTTTTCAGAGTTTATTATGGCGATAGTGATGAATAATTCTGACAGTTCATTACATAATTAAATCAAACAGAACAACACAACACACACAAAAATACAAAAAAAGAAAGCAAACATTATCAATTTAATATATATATATATATATATATATAATATTTAGTTTTCCTTTTGTATTTGATTCTATGGGCAAGTTTATTAATTTATCGTTTCACTCTTAATTTGTTTTTATTACATTGTAATGCTGTAAGAAAACTTTGTTCTTTGTTGGTTTTTATATTTCTTGTAATGCATGATATTATGCCGTTAAACACTCAAAATACAAAATTGAACGCACGCATAATCAATTACGTTCATTTTATCATACATTATTTAAATGGCATATTTCATATTTTTACAAATATTAATACTAAGATTCGTTTTCTGTAGAAATAATAAATATATGGATGTAATTTAAAATAAAACTTACGTCACAGAAGATTAACATTTATCTAAATATAAATTAATCTAAAATAAAAACTGTCAAAGAATTTGTCATCGCAAAATTGATAAACAAAAAGTATCTCTAAATTAAATTTGTGAAAAATCATAAAGTTAAATAAAAATTTTAATACATTTAGGAACAAAGAGCCGCCAGATGATCATAAAAATGTTATGTCTGTATCTGAGAACAAGTTAAGGAAAAATTAATAATAAATATTTTTAGTGACCATAAAAAAGGCTGTTTGATTTGTGTGGAAAAATGTGAGTAAACAGGTATTTTTTTAACACATTTTCTAGTAAATTTTTTTTTTTTAGGGAATGTCTACATAGAGAGTTAAGTTTATTATTAATACTTCAGTTTGAGTTATTTTTGTACTGCTAACTCAAATTTAACTCTCTGTGTTGACACATCATAAAAACCTTTAAACTTAGTGTTTTATTTAGACAATATATAATGCATGTATAATTACTAAAACCAAGACACAATCCAAAATGGCGCTGCCATTTTTTTTAAGCTCATTGAGATTTGCTAATATCATATCTAATGTCATCAGACAAGTACAGAAAGAGTCTCTATCTAGCCAATCAACAACTCTAGCATGGCAGACCAAACACTTATCTCAAGAGCTAAAATCCGGTGTGAAGATCGTGAAGTGGCTAGGAATACTTTTACAATTACAGTTTTGTTGCTAGAATATACGCAAATACATGATATAACAATCTTTAGGTAGCCGTGACAACTACATATTTTTTCGAGCTGCTTTCATCCATGGTTAAAATAGACAAGGTAAGGTTTGGGGCTGAATGTGCTCTCTTTCTTAGTGACCATAACTTTCAAATTCAACCATTTTGTTGTTCTTGTCTATTTTTGCATTCTTATCGCATTCTCGGTTGCTAAGTTTTTAAGAAGGCAACAACAACTCTGTATAGAGTCAATCACTTAGCTGACTAGACAGTCTGTTTCGGAAAGCGCTAAATTTTCCTCTTCAGTAGTCTTTGAGTGATTAAGCTGTGATCAACTCACTGTTTAAACTAGTATATGAATGCGCAGATTTTGGAATTCATTCTTTTGAATTGTATGGCTGCTAATCATATGACATTTCAAAGCAGTAGGCAATTTATAGATCGCCGCCATCAACTCTACCAAGGTTGCCATCTGTTCTAGTTGCTTCTTTATCTATTTCAATATTCATTGGTGTTCGACAGTTTGTCGAAATGCTCCATAGAAATGAAACGAGATTTTTTGCTTCGCAAGCCACCTTTCAGTTAGAACACTAGCTTCAGAAACAGAGTCTAGTCAGCAAAGTGATTGACTCTATACAGAGTTGTTGTTGTTGTTGTTGTTGCCTTCTTAAAAACTTACTTGATCTAAAGCTCGCAATTTAATTCATGTTGTAATTCAATAGATCATTAAACTAATTAACCATTCTATAAAAATATTAATAATTGTTGACTTTATATGATTTAAATACAAATTCTAAATGTTTGATAGTTTAAATCATACTTGATTTTAAATACAAATTCTAGTTGTTTGACAGTTTAAAATCGTTTATCGAGCTTAAGGTCAAAGTTAGAAACAATTAATTGTTCTAACGAATTTTTCTAAAGAAACAACAACAACAACAAAGTTTTTTCAATATGAAAGGAAAAAAACCACTAGCAAATTGATTTTATTGTACAATTTCTGCGTGCTAAACGCGTCATCAGAAATCTTTGTGATTGCCCGTGCAAGCGCGTAGACGCACTGCACCATCGGGGCGATGAGATTTTGAAGCTTCAATTTCTCATTTTTTTCCCTTAATTTCATAATGCCACATTTGTTGTTGTATTTCTGTTTTACTTTAGTTTCTATGCCTATATTATATGTAGTCCAACAGCCTGCTGGAATTCTGCACTAACAAAGCATGTTTACTGAAGTTGTTTTTAGAATTTTTGCTGATTTTGTTTTTCAGCTGTTTCCGTTTGGTCGAGCTCTACCATTTGATTAAAGTTTTTTCCTAAATGACCTCTATGTTTATTATGTTGACTTTATATGATTTTGTGCTTTGTTAGTGCTTTGTTAGTGCAGAATTCCAGCAGGCTGTTGGACTACATATAATATAGGCATAGAAACTAAAGTAAAACAGAAATACAACAACAAATGTGGCATTATGAAATTAAGGGAAAAAAATGAGAAATTGAAGCTTCAAAATCTCATCGCCCCGATGGTGCAGTGCGTCTACGCGCTTGCACGGGCAATCACAAAGATTTCTGATGACGCGTTTAGCACGCAGAAATTGTACAATAAAATCAATTTGCTAGTGGTTTTTTTCCTTTCATATTGAAAAAACTTTGTTGTTGTTGTTGTTTCTTTAGAAAAATTCGTTAGAACAATTAATTGTTTCTAACTTTGACCTTAAGCTCGATAAACGATTTTAAACTGTCAAACAACTAGAATTTGTATTTAAAATCAAGTATGATTTAAACTATCAAACATTTAGAATTTGTATTTAAATCATATAAAGTCAACATAATAAACATAGAGGTCATTTAGGAAAAAACTTTAATCAAATGGTAGAGCTCGACCAAACGGAAACAGCTGAAAAACAAAATCAGCAAAAATTCTAAAAACAACTTCAGTAAACATGCTTTGTTAGTGCAGAATTCCAGCAGGCTGTTGGACTACATATAATATAGGCATAGAAACTAAAGTAAAACAGAAATACAACAACAAATGTGGCATTATGAAATTAAGGGAAAAAAATGAGAAATTGAAGCTTCAAAATCTCATCGCCCCGATGGTGCAGTGCGTCTACGCGCTTGCACGGGCAATCACAAAGATTTCTGATGACGCGTTTAGCACGCAGAAATTGTACAATAAAATCAATTTGCTAGTGGTTTTTTTCCTTTCATATTGAAAAAACTTTGTTGTTGTTGTTGTTTCTTTAGAAAAATTCGTTAGAACAATTAATTGTTTCTAACTTTGACCTTAAGCTCGATAAACGATTTTAAACTGTCAAACAACTAGAATTTGTATTTAAAATCAAGTATGATTTAAACTATCAAACATTTAGAATTTGTATTTAAATCATATAAAGTCAACATAATAAACATAGAGGTCATTTAGGAAAAAACTTTAATCAAATGGTAGAGCTCGACCAAACGGAAACAGCTGAAAAACAAAATCAGCAAAAATTCTAAAAACAACTTCAGTAAACATGCTTTGTTAGTGCAGAATTCCAGCAGGCTGTTGGACTACATATAATATAGGCATAGAAACTAAAGTAAAACAGAAATACAACAACAAATGTGGCATTATGAAATTAAGGGAAAAAAATGAGAAATTGAAGCTTCAAAATCTCATCGCCCCGATGGTGCAGTGCGTCTACGCGCTTGCACGGGCAATCACAAAGATTTCTGATGACGCGTTTAGCACGCAGAAATTGTACAATAAAATCAATTTGCTAGTGGTTTTTTTCCTTTCATATTGAAAAAACTTTGTTGTTGTTGTTGTTTCTTTAGAAAAATTCGTTAGAACAATTAATTGTTTCTAACTTTGACCTTAAGCTCGATAAACGATTTTAAACTGTCAAACAACTAGAATTTGTATTTAAAATCAAGTATGATTTAAACTATCAAACATTTAGAATTTGTATTTAAATCATATAAAGTCAACATAATAAACATAGAGGTCATTTAGGAAAAAACTTTAATCAAATGGTAGAGCTCGACCAAACGGAAACAGCTGAAAAACAAAATCAGCAAAAATTCTAAAAACAACTTCAGTAAACATGCTTTGTTAGTGCAGAATTCCAGCAGGCTGTTGGACTACATATAATATAGGCATAGAAACTAAAGTAAAACAGAAATACAACAACAAATGTGGCATTATGAAATTAAGGGAAAAAAATGAGAAATTGAAGCTTCAAAATCTCATCGCCCCGATGGTGCAGTGCGTCTACGCGCTTGCACGGGCAATCACAAAGATTTCTGATGACGCGTTTAGCACGCAGAAATTGTACAATAAAATCAATTTGCTAGTGGTTTTTTTCCTTTCATATTGAAAAAACTTTGTTGTTGTTGTTGTTTCTTTAGAAAAATTCGTTAGAACAATTAATTGTTTCTAACTTTGACCTTAAGCTCGATAAACGATTTTAAACTGTCAAACAACTAGAATTTGTATTTAAAATCAAGTATGATTTAAACTATCAAACATTTAGAATTTGTATTTAAATCATATAAAGTCAACATAATAAACATAGAGGTCATTTAGGAAAAAACTTTAATATTAATAATTCTATATAATTTAGAAATTTTTCATTCGAACATTTCGACGAACAAATAAAAATTAGAGATGCAACCTGAACCTTATATAATTTCGCCACTGCGATCGCGACTTATTTTTCACGCGGAATTGGAAAAGCGAGTTTTTATTTTTAAGATAAACTTCAAGAACATTTTGAAAATTTTTAATGCAAACTTTATCTTAAAAATTAAAACTCCCTTTTCCAAGCCTGCGACTTATTTCCCTTGAAAAATAAGTCGCGATAAGGCTGATTAAGAACGTGGCATATAATGAGCTCCAATGAGGCTCGTGGTGATGCTGGTGCTCCAGATCCTGGTGGAGGCGATGTAGTTTGTTCCTCTGCTACTTCACTTCAAGCTAGGCAGCCGCAATATGTTTCGTCTTTTGATACATAGTTGCAGGCAGCTCATCCTCAAGGCCGGTTGGGCGCTAACTTAATGGATGGGCATGACAATTTGTCAGATGAACAGCAGGCATTCGTTCTGTCTGGCGCAACGCAGTCGCGGCTCATGCAGCAGTTGTTCTGTGATCTCGATAGCTCAACAGCAGCAGCAACCTGTTGATAATTTCGGCACTTCTGGGGCCCTACTCCGTATTGCGATGCGTAAATCAATGCGTAGCGAAAATGAAACGCGGTGCGCATTTTAATAGTAAATCGCAAGTGCTTATCGCATTACGAAGTACCGATTACACTATTTTGCGATATTTTTTTTCGCATCGCAGTACAGAGTAGGACCCTGGTGAACTAAATCTGCAGTAAACGCAGCGGCAACAACTTCAACATTTAGTTCAACCTCGTCAACATCAGCCTCATCATGTTCAGGCTCAAGATAAAATCTTTTTGGAGATCGAAAACGTCGTTTCTCCATGCATTCTCTCTGCGGCTGAACAATTGATGAACCTTCAGGATTATGGCTTTACAAGTCCAGCATAAAAGGTACAAGAGGTCCACTGGTGACGTAATCAAGGATATTGATGTGGTTGGATTCCAAAGGAAGGTAGCCTTAAATAACTCAAATCGTTTTTCTTTATTAAGAGACTTAAATGTTGAAAAAGATTCTAATGCTGTTAAAAATGTTGTTGAAAAGCCCATCCCGGTGAGTAAGAAAAAAAACTTTTTGTGCTCCAATTTTTTTGAATAATATAATGCCCTGAAGTAAAATTTAAGATTTTCAATAAATCTAGGTACAGAAGTAAATTATACCTTGAACTGGTAAATTATACCAGTGCGATGGTGGCACTTTTAAATGAGAAGGAAATAGACTCCTACTCTTTTACTCCTTCTTATTTGAAGCAACTGAGAGTGTTAATTCGTGGACTTTATTTTGGAACAGATGTCAACCATTTGAAACTGGCTTTGGATGAGGAGCTTCCAGGTTGCAATGACAAGGTCAACAAATTTTTCACATCAAAGTCTTCTCGCAACAATAAAGATACGGGTCTTTTTGTCGTGACTCTGGTCCCCGGTAAGAAACTTAGCGATATTAATTAAATTAAATTTGTTTTGAGCCAGTCTGTTTCCTAGGAGGTTCCAAAGTCTAAATCTGGTTTTATTCAATGTTATCGTTGCCAGTTCCTGGGGCATAGCGCCCAAAATTGCAATAGAGCTTCGGCCTGCGTTAAGTGTAATAAGCCTCATAACATTAGGGAGGGCCTAGTTCAAAAAGATGAAACTTCGTCTCCGTTTTGTATTAATTGCAATCTGCTTGGTCATCCAGCCAATTACAAAGGTTGCCCAGTATATATATCAGTAGGCACAAAAAAAAATTGCTGATGCCAAGGAGGTCAGACTCGGTGCTGCAAGAGTAGTTAATTCGGTGAGCAGAAACTTAGTTTCAGCTAGTAAAACTTTTGGTAGTCTGTTTCAGCCATTTAAAAATAATAATAATATTTTGGAGCCAATTTCAGCCAATAGTAAACCCTCAATTGTTGAGGAACACACTTGTCTTGGAATAGCTCCGTTTTCTTGGAGGATTATGATTTTAATCGAGACAATTCTCCTCAGGGTAGTGGTATTTCCATTAAAAAATCACATATTTATTCTTTTGCTTTCATTCCAGACACCCACTTTCCTTCCGTCTTTTTTTAGGTTGATCTCTGTTTAAATGGTCAGCGAAGGTCTTTTTTGTTTGGTAGTGTTTAATTTCCTTGTATATTGCTGGTAATGTCTTATACGAGGGTCTTGTTAAGATTAACAATTTTTCAAAAAGTTTTGATGGAACCTTCATTGTTGGCGATTTGAACGCTAAAAATCGTTCATGGGGAGACTCCTTCGATAGTTTAAATGGTAAAATCTTATACAATTGGCTTTTAAGCTACTCGTTGGATTTTAGTAGACTATGTGACTCTAATCCTTCTTTTCCAAATGGATCTTCTTTTTTAGATAATTTTTAATAAACTCGAATTTAATAAATCTCATTAATCCGAATTTTACAATTTCCAGTTTGACTTAATTTTCGGACCATTTTCCAATGAAACTCATTGTCGATTTAAATGTGTTTGACTTTCCTATAAGGTCTCCAAGAACTTTCACTTCTTTTCGTAATACCAACTGGACTAATTTTCAATCGGATTTGAATTTTGAATGTTCTGGTAATTTACCTCCTTGTTTTCGTAATTTGAACAATTCGGAAATTGATAGTTTTATTGATAACTTCACAAGTGTTGTTAACTCGGTTGCAGCCTCTCATTTGGAGACAATAGCTTTAACAAATAAAAAATATAATATCCCCGATAAAATTAAAATGCTTTCTAGGATTAAATATGCCTGGCAAAGAGAGGCAAAGAGAATTTACCATTTGAATTATAATAGAAGAAGTCAAGATTATATTCAGACCAATCATGAAACATTTTCTCCCGGGTTTTGCAAAAGGGAGTTTCCGGTTTTAATATAGCAGATAAAGACATCTCCTTTTTTATTTTACACTAATGAATATTGGCGGTTGATAAACAAAATTGCATTAAAAATTTCCAAAAAGTTTTTAAACTTTATCTTAAAACCGGAAACTCCCTTTTACAACTCTCGGGAGAAAATGTTTCATGATTGGGCTGATTGTTTAATCGAAACAAATCCAGCTACTCATGGTAATTATTAAGGAACAGATGAACATTAACCAGGCCAAGGAATTTAGCAGGCAGAAAAATTCAAGCATTTAAAGAGATTTACAGCATGATTAACAATAGAAAGGAGAAAGGTTGGGATAAGATTACTGTTGACAATTTGGTGCTTACCAATGATAGGGATAAAGTCGAGGCTTTCAGACAACTTTTTGCCGATATTTATAAGGAAAAAATTCCTGATAGTGCTATACATGATGTCCAACTGTGTGTTGAAAATAACCTTTCATTATATCCTGAGTTAATTTATAATTTTTCTCCTGATTTTTCTTCCATAATTAATTCAGACAGTTTAGATTTCGTAACTCCCGACTTTTTACAGAATCTATTAAAGGATTTAAATGCAAAAAATCTGCTGGTCTTGATAACATATCAAACTTTCTAATCAAAAAGTTATCTTCCTCTGCTTTTAAGTATATCTATTGTATGTTTGACAATTGTATTAACAATGGATATTTTCCATCTGCTTGGAAAATAGCTAAGATCTTTCCTTTGCAAAAGAAGCCTGGTAATTCTAACATTAATAATTTTCGTCCTATCTCAATGCTTTCTAATCTTAGGCAAATTGTTGGAACGCATAAAAATTAAAATGGATTTTAAAATTGTCCTTGATTATATTCCCTGTCATCAGTTTGGCTCTAGGAGGGGTCATTCAACGACACATGCTCTTCTTAAATTCCAGGATGATGTTATTTGTAATCTGCGTGAAAGGAAATGCACTATAGCGGTTTCCCTAAATATTGAGAAGGCATTTGACAATGTATGGCACAATGGTATTCTTTTCAAATTGAGGTCTTTTGGTTTTGATACATTTATTGTTAAATTATTTAAAAGTTTTTTGATGATCAGAGTTTTTGGTTCAGATGCAAGATGTCTTTTCTGACTTGGGTGTGGTGAAAAGCGGTGTCCCGCAAGGCTCTACCTTGGCTCCTCGTCTGTATAACATTTTCATTTGTGATCTACTTCATGGAATTAATTCATCCAAGAGTATTCTTTACGCAGACTCACTTGTTTATGCCCACGCAGTTTCTCCCCTTGCAACACTGAGTTTGATTTTTCTTCATCTTTCTGAAATTAATAAGTTTTATTAAAAATGTGGTATAAAGATTAACGCTTCTAAGTCAGGTGCTATATATTTGAGGAATGCTTCCGGTAGATGTGCTTCAAATGTTGTACCTGAAAGGAGAAATTTATCGCTTTTCTTGGATGGAATTGAAATCCCTTTTAAAAAAAGCATAAAGTATCTTGGTGTTACTATTAAGAGTTTGGTCAAATTCAATGAACACTTTAGGACAACCCTAAAAAAAAGCCAATAAGATAAAATCCATGTTTGCTAATCTTTTTTGAAGTAAATATTTAAGCCAGGAATCTAAACTTTTAATTTATAAAGTTTGTAAAAGATCAGTGCTTGTTTATGGTTTTCCTATATGGTTCTCATTTTCCCCCACGGTGGCTAAGAAACTAGAGATTTTTGAAAGGAAAATCTTAAGACTTTGCGTAGATCGTAATTATTAATCTCACAAAAAAAAATACTCTAATAGGTTTATTTATAATAAATCCGCTATTTTACTTTTTTGCATTTACGCCTTTTCTCTATTGAAAAAATTTGTTTACAAATTAGAATTCCATGACAATAATCTTATATCTACAACACTCAAAAAACTTCTAGCTGGCCTGATGTTCGTTACTTATCCCCAATTGGAATCTTAAATGTTGAAGTCAATACTAAAATTGCTCACACGATTTCATTATTGCCAGATTTATATCTAAAATTTTCCCCGACACTCATAGAGGCTAGTCTTAATATGTCTCTTTTATTTTTTTTCTTATTTTGACAATTTAATTACAAACTTTAAAATTGTTTTTACTTGTAAAAATGTTTTGTATCGTTCTGCATTTAAAGATAATTTATAATTGACAATTTAAATATGATTAATAATTCGTTTTTATATGATAAAAATGTTTGCTTTATTGTTTCATGTATAAATATTGACTCTCCATTATATAAAACTGTAAAATATTATTAATTTTTCTGCAATTAAAATTTACAATATATGTACCATGTTTTATATAATTGTATATAGTATTTTATCAGTGTTATGTTTTAAGTTTTTATTTTCCTTTTAAGAACATGATTCTCGGGCAATGCCTATGTGTCGGGAGCAATCACAAATTTTCCTCTATATCGGAATAATATATATTCTGCACTCTTCTCACTCATCTATAGTACGTAGCGTATTCGTATACTTTCATTAGAATAATATTGATAGTTCTAAGTTGACATGTAAAAGAAATTCCTTCTGTATTATTTTCAAAAAGACTCAATAAAGTATTACTTTAATTCGACGCGCTACAATATCGGATGGAGTGCTTTTTTGTGGCAAATTTGTTTATGGCAAATAAAGTTGAAAACATCCTTAACATAATAAAAATAATTGCTAAAATATAAATAATTTTTACTCCTATTAAATTATTGCCTAATGGCAATAGTAACTTTGATATTTCACGACACGTGATGGGATTGTTTTAATGAACTGTCAGATAAACAGAATATTCAGTGTCGCGCTCAAGAGAAAAACCCAATGGCGACCGAGATTGAATACTTCTTGAAGCGAGTTCGAATTGATCGCAGTTGCGTTCCCCACGCATGGTGGTCGATTAACTCCAAAAAATACCCTCATTTGATCGCTTGTCAAAAGAGACTTTTTTCCGAAGCTGGCTTGGTTTATGAAAACAAGCGAAATAGCCGATTGTCTTCGAACGCTGAAAATGTAGTTTTTCTTATAATCTACGTCTTCTTAATTTTGATTATTAATTTTAATCATTTTACCAATTAAACGTTTTTCTTAGTTTTTAGTTTATGTATGAATTTATCATTAAAGTGAATACTAAGAATGTAATCTAAGTTTTTTGGAAGATACTTTGTATTTTTTTTACATCTTATCATTAACCTATTTAATTGTTATTTACTTAACAAAGAATTATCTAAATAAAATAATTTTATGAAATTATCTGGCCGGCCGAATACCGGATATTGAGTTATTATCCGGTATCCGACCGAATAGTAAATATAGGCCGAATATACGGCAAAACGGATAGTTGTCGGATATCCGTTGCATCTCTAGTAAAAAGTATATTTTTTAAGTGCTCAAATTTTACTAACAAACTAACATTTTTAATAGCTTTGCCTAAATTTTTTTGATTCACCGCAAGTGTAAATTACTTTAAAATTTTTCAAATGCTTCAGTTTTTTATGTAAAGTAAGTTTTTTTAAGAAGGCAACAACAGCAACAAATCTGTATAGAAACTCACTTGATCATGTAATAATAATTTAATAGATCATAAAACTAATTAACTTTTTATGTTAATTTAATAATGGGATAACCAAATAATATGTTACAATACAAACCGTTTAAAATAAAGTGAATTTTATTAATAAAAACTTTTACAACTATCCTCTACCATAAGTGTTTCGAATTAGTTGGCAACAGCTGTATATTTTAAACAAATTTTCACATTTGGAACCACATTTCATTATTTGTTAATATCTCATTTGAAAGATCACATTCCAGCCTTTTAATAAGTAAACATTTTGCAAGAAGTTCTTTCACATCATAGAAATTTGGCTGCTATCATATACTTGAAATGGTAACTTTTTACAAATTTGGATCTGCTACAACTTTTTAAGCACTTGAGAGCTTAATTGGACTTAGAAGGACTTAATACATATGATTAAAAAAATTTTTAAATTTGAGTTTCCGTTAATTTTTAATTGTTCGAAAAAAACATTTACACTCCAAATAAATTTTGTGAGTTCCACTGTCATAAGAAATATTCAAACAGAATAATATCTAAAATTTGAGCTCTATCGGCCAAGTAGTTTTGGGTCTAAAACCGACAACAACTTGGAGACTGACAACAATTGCTTTTTATACATTTTTATATGCGAATTTTACAGAATGCGTGTTATTTATAGAAAAAAAAAACAATTTTATGCTAGTGCTTTTTGCAGCCCATATCCGGGACCTTTGGGCTCTTCAGTGAGCGCCGATGGCTTGCCCTTCGGTTCAGCAGCAAAACGTCCATTTCGCGAACCGGCTTTCAGCGGCTTATCACCTTTGCATTCCTTTAAAATAGCAGTAATATCTTTAATGGCTAAATCCTCCTGTTAAAAAAAAAAACATGGCACCAGTTGGTTAGATATTAAGACATCAATCAATACTTACAAAATAGTCATCGTTTATAGCCACCATTGGAGCATTGACACATGCTCCCAGACATTCAACTTCGGTAAGAGTAAATTTGCCATCCTTGCTGGTCTCACCAATGTTAATACCAAGAAATTTCTGCATTATTTGGCAAATTAGTTTTTAATACGTGTATACTAGTGTACAGGGTGGGCAAAAAGTACCTTTCCTATTTAAAAATAGATAACTTTTGTATTACTTAATATATTAATTTGGTTTTTTAAGAAGACAACAAAAACAACTCTGTTTTTTATTTCAGATATTAAACTTTGGAAATTTTAATATGGAACGGTACACCATTGCAGAGCGGACCAAAATGGTTATATTATTTTTAGAAAACGGCCGGTCAGTAATTGCCACTCAACTTGCATACCGGCAGTTTTATGGAGCTCGCAACGTTCCAACAGCTCCCACTATTCGTGCAGTAGTTGCCAGATTTCAGCAATATGGGAACGTTTCAAGTGTGAGACCCGCGATTACACTTAAAAAATGAGAAAATGTCTTAGAGCAGAGGCGTGTGTGAATTGTAGTGGTGGACACTTAACAGATATAATTTTCCACACCTAATTAAAAAATAAACTCCATAAATAAAACTTTAATTTGGAATTTTTTTTATCGCTTTGTTTAAAACTTATTACAGATATAAATCGATGGCTTAATGTAGAAAAGGCGAAACTAGTTTTTTTCGAAATCGCGTTTTAAACATATTCTAGTAGATCATTCTCAAATAAACCTCTTTTAGAAAAGCAGTGCGCTATTGCAAATTTGTAGCATATTTTATATAAAAACTGCACTTAAAAAGTTTTTATATCCAAAGTCCCTCAGATTTTATTCAGTTTTTTCCTTGTTCTGTAAAGAAACAAAAAATTAACTGCTTTATTCTGTATAACGAAAATGCACACCAACGACACAAGAAACGAGAAGCAATAGAATTTCGTATAGAAAAAAGTATTGCTTCTCGTGTCTTGCTTGTCGTTGGTGTGCTGCTTCGTGATACAGAATAGTGCAGTAAGTTACGCCTTTTCTATATTAAGCCATCGACATAGAAAAGGTACTTTTTGCCCACCCTGTATATTCTTAAACCAACGGCACCTTGCACGTATTCAAAATCTCACCGGAACCGCGTAGCCAACATGGTGTCGTGGTGCAAACTTGTACATGATATATTCCAACTGGTTCACGGATGAACATGGTGTAGAAGGTAGCCACTTCATAGACACGCATGGGTGCCAATTCCAATATTTCAGCTACCTTGTGCATAGCTGAGATTGACAGCCATCCATGTTGGCGTTGTGCCAAATCCAATAAAGGGATCACTGCAGAACGCTTGTATTTTTCTGGGTAGATACTAAGAATGGCTTCGACACGCTGTATGTGCGTCGGATGGATAACTAATGAGCAATGAAAAATAATTGTTTTGTTATTTTGCTTAACTTACCTCTTGATTAACGGGCGAAAACGTAAATGGAATTTTTAAATTATTTTGAGGAGTGTCGCGATGCACAAAGCCTATTCCGGATGTCATCATGGCGCTGATAGCAATCGAACGAACACCTGCGTGCTAAAGCAATAAAGTCGTGTCATAGATTGACTTTTGAAAGAGCACAATATAAATGAAAGAATTTTTGGACATAGGACGAACTAAAAAATCCTTGCAGCAAACATGGCATACAAATGGTAGCTCAAAAGAACTGAACTGTGTCCAGCAAAATTGTTTGTTGTTGATTTTGTCTCACTTACCACCAATTTCATCGTTGGTTTTGCATAGTTTGCAATCATTAGGTAACTTTCAAAATATTCTTCACTTTATTTTCACAAAGAATAAATTTGAAAATTATAATTTTTAAGTATTTTGCATTGCAGATATGATTGCATATTTTTTTAAAAATGCTCTTTTAAAAAGAAAAACAATGAAGTGCTAAGAACAGGTGTTTCGAATTGGCAGAGATCTGGGAAACACCGTTCGGAGCACATGCTTAAAATTTTCCAAGTCGTTGACCATAGCGACCTTTTTTACTCCTTGACCCCTAGTAATTGGCTCATACTTAAATTTCGTTTATTCTTTTAAAATTTTTTTTGCAGTTCTCTACTTTCTCAGCAAAGGCTAGTACAAAACATAATTCAATAATTTAACACAAGCAATATCAGCATTCATCGGAAGTAACTCACATTCTTACATGTTTTTTGCTTTTTGTAATTTTATGTACGGTCCGTATAATACCGTATTTAAGAACACTTTATTTTTGTTAAATCTGAAGTAAACTTTATTTAAAGTTGAGCTTAAACTTAAATTTGTTTTATGTATTCACTTTTTCCTTTCCATTATTCAACACTTTAAGATATATTACTTTTTTTAGCTAATTTAGACAACACTACGACGGCATTCGAAATATACACGTAGTTTAAAGACCCGCTTGTATACCAAATCCAGGACCTTTTGGCTCTTCAATAAGTGAGGTTGGCTCGCCCTTTGGCTCACTTGCAAAACGTCCGTTACGTGGACCAGGTGGTGATTGACGATCAGCTTTACAATCCGCTAATATTGCGTTCATGTCTTTTATCGTTAAATCTTCCTGTTGGGAAGAACAATACACAATATATCTTTGAAATTATTGCAAATTTCTTATTTAAATTACATAATAGTCATCATTTATGGCCACCATTGGAGCATTTACGCATGCGCCCAAACATTCCGCTTCAGATATGGTGAATTTACCATCTTTTGTGGTTTCACCAACGCCAATGCCAAGAGTTTTCTTTTAAAGTAAAGTTTTCGAATTATTTAAAAAACACAAATAAATTCCCAGCTATTCGAAACACACCTTGCAAGTGTCCAGGATTTCATCAGATCCCCGCAGCCAACACGGCGTTGTGGTACACACTTGCACATGATACTTGCCAGTTGGATTACGCAAAAACATGGTGTAGAAGGTAGCCACTTCGTATACACGCATTTCTGGTAAATCCAAAATTTCGGCCACCTTGTGCATAGCTGAGATGGGCAGCCAGCCATGTTGACGTTGAGCCAAATCCAGCAAGGGAATCATGGCTCCACGCTTGTGTCCTTCCGGATAGATGCTGAGTATGGCATCAACGCGCTGAAAGTAGTAAATGCTTTTAATGTAAGCTCTTCCTACGTACGAGGCTGTACCTTGCTGTTCTCGGCATTAAATTCAAATGGAATTCCTGGATGATTTTCAGGTGTGTCACGATGTACGAACATATGATCGCTCTTGTTGATGGCGCTTATGGCGATTGTTCGCACTCCACTACGCTAAAATATCAGAAAGATTGCTCAAAAAATGTAATAATTTTGGTTTGATTTGTGTTAAATTAAAGCAAATTACATAACTAATAAGTTGCGGATTGCCGCACATTATTTTTTTCAGCTTACCACCAAACTCATTGATCTGATTGCATAGTTTGCAAGCATGTTGCTTCTTTAATAAAATTCACTTATTTAAACAATAAATTTAGTATTATTTGTCCAAATAAAGATTTAGCTTGGTTCCTCAACAAAATTTAGCAGTAAAAATTTCGTGAAACGTCAAAACGAATACATTGTTTTTTGCTGTTTGACATTTCCTCTGCTTCATAACTATTCACAATTGATATTTTTGATGGCACCAATGTTGCACAAGAACGTGCTTTCATACCATTTTTGATACATATTTATTCTTAACGTACGAAGTAATACTTTTTTCTTATTGCCCTCTTACAGTGGCGGTCATGGGCTCATCATGGTCATGCATTGTTGTTGTTTTAATGTAAATTTGAGAACGAGAGCAAGAGAGTAAATTTTCACCACCACGGTTACCAAATGATTCGGCAAAAATATGAAATCATGGGATCAAAACAGTGTTGCGCTGTGGACTTATTCACAACATTTGTGTTCAGTCAAGAAAATAGTACACTTTTAGTACGAAATGTATGAAAGCAGTAAAGAAACCTGCTTAATACCAACGCTCATCGCTTGAAAAAAATACTAAAAGTAGCAAAAAGTGTACTGGTGTTTAGGCATCATATGACCACCAGCATAACATACATTCATCAAAATGACACTAAAAGCGTTTGAAGGTGAACACGGATCGCTGCAGCTTTCAAGAAAATTCAATTCTGTAAGTTTAAGCAAAATCAGAGGAGGTCAAAATTTTTGGACTCCAAAAATAAAAATATAGCTAAAAATGGGTCGTGCCTTTTTTAACGCTTTTAAAAATGAGCGTTTTTGTGTCTTTTTGACATCCCTACAGATGATGATGGTGATGGTGATGGTAATGGTAATGGTAATGGTAATGGTAATGATAATGGTAATGGTAATGATAATGATAATGGTAATGGTTATGGTAATGGTAATGGTAATGGTAATGGTAATGGTAATGGTAATGGTAATGGTAATGGTAATGGTAATGGTAATGGTAATGGTAATGGTAATGGTAATGGTAATGGTAATGGTAATGGTAATGGTAATGGTAATGGTAATGGTAATGGTAATGGTAATGGTAATGGTAATGGTAATGGTAATGGTAATGGTAATGGTAATGGTAATGGTAATGGTAATGGTAATGGTAATGGTAATGGTAATGGTAATGGTAATGGTAATGGTAATGGTAATGGTAATGGTAATGGTAATGGTAATGGTAATGGTAATGGTAATGGTAATGGTAATGGTAATGGTAATGGTAATGGTAATGGTAATGGTAATGGTAATGGTAATGGTAATGGTAATGGTAATGGTAATGGTAATGGTAATGGTAATGGTAATGGTAATGGTAATGGTAATGGTAATGGTAATGGTAATGGTAATGGTAATGGTAATGGTAATGGTAATGGTAATGGTAATGGTAATGGTAATGGTAATGGTAATGGTAATGGTAATGGTAATGGTAATGGTAATGGTAATGGTAATAGTAATGGTAATGGTAATGGTAATGATAATGGTAATGGTAATGGTAATGGTAATGGTAATGGTAATTGTAATGGTAATGGTAATGGTAATGGTCATGGTAATAGTAATGGTAACGATAAGTTATGGTAGTGGTAATGGTAATGATAATGGTAATGGTAATGGTAATGGTAATGGTAATGGTAATTGTAATGGTAATGGTAATGGTAATGGTCATGGTAATAGTAATGGTAACGATAAGTTATGGTAGTGGTAATGGTAGATCTACATTTTTATACATTACTTGATTTTGTCTGAATTTCAATTGATCTTTTCTGAATTTCAATTGACCTTTTCTGAGTATCCATTGATCTATTTTAAATTCCAAATATAGTTTTAAAATTTCACTTGATCGTTTTTGAAATTCAGATGAAATTTATAAATTTCAATTGATTCTCTACAGATTTCAATTAATCTTTTCTGAACTTAAATGAATCTATTTTGAATGTTAAATATGCTTTTTGAATTCCAATTGATCTTTTCTGAATTTCAAATGAAATTTTTGAATCTCAATTTATTTATTCAAAGTTTTAAATGAAATTCTGAATTTATTCTGAATTAAAATTGACTTACTCTGAGTTATAACTAAACTTTTCTGAAATTCTCTTGATCTATTCTGAATTGCAAATAAAATTCTGTATTTCAATTGATCTTTTCTTAATTTCAGTTGATCTATTCTGAATTTAAAACTATACTTTTTGAATTTAAAATTGATTTTTTAAATTTCAATTCCTTTCTTCTAAATTTAAAATGTAATTCCTGAACTTTAACTGATGTTTTTTGAATTTCAAATTATCTTTAATACATTTTTAATAGAATGTCTGAATTTCGATTGATCTGTTTTCAATTTAAATGGATATAATTTGAATTCAAATGAAATTATTTAAACATTTCTAGGACTACGCAATTTTTTCTTAGTCTAAGAGACATTTTATATTTGCTCGATACAAGAAAAAGAATGCTTGAATTCAGAACTTTCTCAAGCATTTCTCTCTCCGTGTAATCGGCTTATTTATGATTTTTCTGAAAAAATAATTTTTATAGTTTTCCGATGCTTTGACTAGTGTTGAACAGGCAGTGTTTTACTAGATGAAAAGATCACTAAATTCGATGCGTTTTCAATTTAATTTTAGTGGTATTTGAGTGTTGAACTCAAAAATGAACTAATATTCATGATTTAAAAAAAGGCTACATTTTATAACATAATTTCATTTGCTTCTTTAAAAATCCTTTTTTTAAACCGCTCTGTGCATTTGTCAGATGCAGAAGGTGGATCCGTAATGGGATTTTTATTAATTTGCTCAATATCTTTGCGCAGATTCCTATTTATAACTAGATACAGGCGAATCTTGATATAGTGAACTCATTTTTCACCTTTTTTTTCCCCCTTATTCGATTATTCGCATTTTCGAGATTGCATTTTTTTGGGTAACATTTTTTTTCTTACATTTTTTTCGTAGTTTTTTTACATTCCTTGAAATGCCAGTTACTATTTTGTTCACTTTTGGTTGTTTACTAGAGCAGTCCGTGTACAAAAAGTAACGTTCACAATTTCGAGCGTTCACTATTTCGGTGATTCGTTATATCCAGATTTGACTGTAGTATAGTCTTAGTCTCCTTTTCTTTGTTGTTTCCTTATGATGTAGCAGTATTGTTGAAATGCTAAATGCTTTTGTGTTCTTTGTCATCAACTAATAATTGCTATATAAACAAACAATATTGACGCTATCATGGCTGAATGATCACAGACGTAAACAGCATACGTTAATACTACAAACGCAGTTTGATAGAGCTATCCTTAAGGTGCAACTCATCTCAAGGTTAGTAGCAGTAAAAAGTGGTAAAAAAGATTTGTTAAAAAAAATATAAGGAAGTTGAAGAATGATTCATAAAAATATAAATACATAGCTTTGCAGATTACTCATACGGTAAAGCAATAAAAATGAATAACTTTCTGCGATCTCGCAATAAAAAATATTCAACTGCATCTTTATGTATAACGAAACGCAAGGGCGTCCACAGGATTTGTCTCCCGCAGGGGGGAGGCAAAGGCATAACTGAATCAAGAATAAACATAAGCAAAATGTTACCTACATAATGCTATTTACTACGATTATTGGTACTAATTTTGTGAATATGATATGCACACTACACCGGTTGACACACGCTTGTACACATTAGAAAATATAATATAATTTTAAAGATGGTGCAAAAATCTTTCTCGTATCGTGACTGTTATTTAAAAATTTTATTTAATTTTTTTGTCATGTAATATATTTCAGTAATTTTTTGCTAAAGCAAATATTTTTAATAGTTTATTAAATTAAATAATATGAGGCCTATATCATTAAATGAAACCGCATTAATTACTACTGAGCCCCCAGGTTTTCAACTTTTAAAATTAGAATAAAAAATTTCCTAATATATAAAAAAATATTTTTTTTTGTTGAAAAACTTAAAAAAAACACATTTTTAGGCCATTTCTTAACTTTGGAAGCCTTTGATTCCTAAATCAATTTCCAGCGGTCTGAAATTTTTCAGATTTGGATTTAGGAGGTCAAAATCCATATCATTCACAAAAAATAAAAATTTGAGTTGTGGCTATTCTTGATATTTTTCACCGGATCTCACACCGCATTGACACCAATCTACTTATTTTTTTTTCCAACAGGAATCAGTTCTAGCAGTTTGCAAGTTCCTACAATCCAGTTCAGAAACATACCTTTTATCTGCATGATTTAAAAACATACATTTGCTTATCGTCAAAGTTTATATCCTTTATTGAATTAAATGCACCTTGCTTTCTGTTGCTACGAAGAATGATCTTCGACTAATAAGGGATATCATTCCTTAACAATTGTCAATTTCTTGTAGGAATAGCTTCGTAATTTGTTTAATTACATTCGTAGTATTTACTAAAAAATTCATTAGCAGGTTGATCGTACGCATTATTCGTAAAAGGTACGAAGTTTTAGTTGAGTTTAAAAAATTGTCAACTGAAATCGTTCAGACTGGTTTGTCGAACAATTACCGAATATAAAGACATGCGTGATTGCAAAGTGGCCGTAGCCTACTGGAAGAGTACGTGCCCCATACGCTAAAGAACCGCGGTTCAAACCCTAGATGAACAGAAGGTTTTTTTTCGTGACTAGGTATTACGATCATTCGTAAATGTAGAGTACAATATAAATGTGTTTTTGTACGAATACGAATAAAATATTAGAAATGTGTGCCAAACAACGTCGATTCTACGAATTCTATTCATGTCTGAAAATTACGAATAAAATTCGTAGACAAAATTTTCACCTTAAGAATACGTACTGAAAAGTTTTTGTGAAACAAAGGTAAATGAAATGGTATCGTTGCTTACTAGGCCGTGTTCATATGACTCTTTTTTGTCGCGATTGGGAAACCACTCTCAATTTTTTTTTTCGCAAACGCTACTGAGAAATACTGAATATTAAATAAATAAATGTATATAAATACATACAAAATTTAGTATTTTCAGCAGCATTTGCAAAAAAAAAAACAACGTGAGAGCAATCGCGACTAAAACGCGTAATATGAACATGGCCTTATAGCAACGGGTACAACATACTATTTAAAAATGAATGGTTTAGCTCTGCTTTATTTATAAATTAATCTAAAAAAAGTGTTTTTGTATTATTTTCAAAACATATTAAATACATAATGAACATATCGTCATATGAAATAAAAAAAGCCATAAGTTACAAAAAATTCAAAATCGACTTTTTTGATTGATTATGAAGCATCTTATCAAAATACATGTTTCGCAAAATTTTACACTTCTACAACTAAGCCCAACGTTTTTATTAACAAAGTTCTCAAAGCCCTAAGTTTAAGCGCAACTTACAATTTAGAAAGTTTTTTGACTTTCTCTTAAAACATTGAATGTTTCAAATTCGTGCAAGATGCAGTGCAGAAACGTCGGGATTTATCATGCACGAACTTATGCCCCTATTATGGTTTACAACTTTGCTTAAAGTTGAGTTGTCAAATAAAAATCGGTATTATGATTTACAACACAACCAAACTTCTAACTGCAAAGTTGTCTTTCCAGTTGTGTATGTAAACTTTTTGGCATTATGAATTACAACCGAACTTGAATGCGGTTGTGTCAAGTGTCAAAATTTTACAACGGAATTTGTGAGGTTGTCTGCTGGTTGTGTTATGAAGGAAAAGTGGCAAAGAACTTGTAAGTTGCAACAATTATTAATAAAAACCGATTTTAATTAATATAAATAATATTTAGGAAAGTAACTACCAAAAAACAATTTGATAGGATGGTTTCGTTGCTAGAGAAGTATCCAGATGTGACTAGGGTAAAAGATAATTTTGGATCTAGCAAGCATCTGACCAATGAGCTCTGGGATAAGTTTACTGTTGAGCTCAATAGCATCGGGCCTTCAACACGCCCACCACAGGAATGGCAAAGGGTTTGTTTATAAGTAAAATAAATAAAAGAAAATTTTGCAAAAACATTATTTTTTAAAAAAAATTAAAAAAAAAAACTATACCAACTTGAAAAGAAATTTGATAAACAACAAACAAATTATTTCCGCAACAGGAGGAGGTCCGTCACAAGAGATTAGTTTGACTCCATTTGAAGTGTTGCCGATTGGACTAAACTCCACAATACTTTAACACCGCCAGGCAGACCTTTCACATTAAATCTCTGCAAAGAACCATCCAAGTACACCAGTTGTGTGTTGTTATTTTTTCTTATATCTACTGTTTCGCTCTCTAAGCATTGAGTATGCATGGAATATTTCGCATTTAGATAACGATGGAATAGGTATGAGAGAGTGAAATTACCAAGTATCAAAAATACTAGTTTGAGCACATACAGAACAAACAGATATATCGATAATACTGTTATCTTTATTTGGAATATCTGGAGTATGTGACGTTGCAAGCATAAAGATTAAAGAGCGAAATAAACAACAAAAAAAGAAATAAAGTTTTGAAATAATAGGGTTGCCACCAAATCATATGTATTTTTAAGAATTTTAAACATCATTTAACAGTGTTAGGGAGTCACTGGTTTCGAATCTGAAGTCAGAATTTTAAAATTAAAAATGGTGGATAGGGCTGCCACCTTAATTTTTTGTATTTTTATGAATTCGGAACTGGCAAAAAAATGGTACACAAAAATGGGTCGCTGAGTCCGAATCCGTGGTCAGAATTTCAAATGATGAAATTTTATAATAATAGGGCTGCCACCTAATAATATGTATTTTCAAAAGTAAAAGCAACCCTATTATTTCAAAATTTTATAATTTTAATATTCTGACCGCGGATTCGGATTCAGCGACCCTTTTTATTCTGACTTCAGATTCTGACTTCAGATTCGAAATCAGTGACTCCCTAATACTGTTAAATTATGTTTAAAATTCTAAAAAATACATATTATTAGGTGGCAACCCTATTATTTCAAAACTTTATCATTTTGAAATTCTGGCCACGGATTCGGATTCAGCGACCCATTTTTGGTGTACCATTTTTTTTTTGGCAGTCTCGAATTCGTAAAAATTTAAAATATTAAGGTGGCAACCCTATCCACCATCATGAATTTAAAAATTTTGAGTTCAGATTCGAAATCAGTAACCTCCCAATACTGTTCCCTCATGTTTAAAATTCTTAAAATAAAACATTTTTAGGTGGCAACCCTATGTGTAGAAAAATTTTCGAATTTTGAAATTCTGACAACGGATTCGGATTCAGCGACCCATTTTTACCCTTTAGTTCGCGCCAGCCCCGAATTCGTAAAAATAAAAAATTAAGGTGGCAACCTTATCCAAATTTTAAAATTCTGACATCAGATTCGAAATCAGTAACCCCCAATACTGTTTCCATATGCTTAAAAATCTGTATTTTCAATATTTTGACACCAAGTAAATAAAAAATATTAAAATGAGAGTGATGAGAGCGAATTAAAAATCTTATCTCACCAATTTTCACGAGTTAAATATTTCTGGGGTTAAGCTATCTCGAAACCATTTTTATCTCCAGCTTGAAGAGTTAAATGCTTAACTCACTGTGAACAAATAAAAAACTGGAAAAATCATGGAATTAACTCGGGGATAAATTTATCTCTCTGTGAACAAAATGGCCCTTAGTAGAATAGAAATAGAAAAACTCAACATCAATACAAAGAGAACGATCTGGAATATCCATATTGAATGGATATATCCATTTAAAAAAGGGTTAAAACAGATACTCCACTTAGTGGAACAAATAAAGAAAAAAAAAGCTTACACTACAATGAGAGCCAGAGAAAGAGATGATAAGCTCTCTGCTCATTCCAAAGCATATAAGCATATGTTCTGTTCTACTCCTTGTTGTATTTGTACCAATATTATCAGGTTTTTACTTGTTATATCTGTTTGTACAAGTAGAACGGATGGTTCGCTGCAGGGCTTTATTTCACATTTTAATTTCTCACTTTCACATTTCAATCCTCAAATGCTGATTAAAGGGAAAATGATTATAACCACTTGAACTGCCAACTGCCCAATCAATGTGCTCAAACCACAAGCCGATCTCCACTTCTTCCCAGCCAATCTCCTGCACATCCTAGCTGATCTCATGCGCATCCTAACATATTTCCTGCGCATCCTAGCCGATCACCTGCACATCTAAACCGTTCTCCTACATATACAAGTCCATCTTTACAGCATCACCGATCGCCTACTAATCCTAGCCAATCTTCACAACCTAGCCAAACTGTTCCAAATCCCAGCCGTGGGCGATTTACCAAAGTACACAGCATTGAGGAAGAGCGTCTCAATGCTTTTAAAACACAAACAAAGAACCAAATAGAAATTTTGAAAAATTTCTTTGAAACTTTTTCTTTAAACCCTGTTCAATTGCATTAATAGATAAAAACAGTGAAAATAAAAAAAGCTGTTATTGTATACATATATTCGGCTGTCAAAATTGCATTAAATTCTATTACAATTTTTAAGCATCCCATACAACTCAACTTAGAATGGTTGTAAGCCATAATACCAACAAATATTCCAGTGGTGTGCTAAGTTGAGTTGAGTTGTAGACAACCCAACTCAGTTTGGTTGTAAATCATAATAGGGCTATTAATATCGAAATATTGAGGAAGTTTCGTTAACGAAAAGTAGACATAGATATAAAGAAAATTCGTCAAGGAATTAAAATCGAAACGTGCTTCTGGACCGAATTCAACGTCTTGCGATGTATTTGATAGGGGATAAAAATACTTTATCCTCTCTCAACTCTATTGGAAATCGACGTAATGTTGATCTCGTAATGGCCTGACGCCACGCGGTCCACTCGGACAGCTGTCCAAGCCCACTCCTTTACCATTGTCTTGATACACTACAACAGAACTTCACGTTGTAGTGATAATTCGTTCTTTAGTCGTACGGTAAAGTTGTGAAATAGTCTCCCTGCGAGCGTGTTTCCCGTCAGTTTTGAGCTGTGCAAATTTAAAACAAATCTTCACCGAAACTACTTCATCTTTTCAACCTCTAACTAACTATCACGCATCTTCCAAATTAACACAATGTTCATACATCTATAAGAAACCGTAGCTTTCACTCTACAAAACAGAAGAAATGATACCAAATTGTCAAAATCAAACGAATTCGACAGCAATGGCAATGACAACTAAAAAGTGGTGTCAATAAATATTTAAATTCTATCGAAAATCATCGATAGTCAGTCCAAAACTATCCATAGTCGCGATAGTGTTAAATTATCGATAGTATCGATAGTGTCATCTATAGTTTGCGAACTCTATAATTTAGCCTCTGAACGATTCGGCGAATTACAACAATCATGAATGTCTTGAAGTTGTTGTAATAGAGTGGAAAAAGTTAGGCACTGACGACAACCGCTACTTTGCATCATATTTTGTATGAATTTTTTTTAAGTCCAGCAGCTCACGCGGAAACTTCCATTAAGAAATTTTCACTAAAAGTTCGCGAACTACTGGGCACCAGTGTTGCCGCGACAATTCTAAAAAAAGTAGCCATGAAAAGGTTAGAAAAGTATCCAAAAGTATCCACTTCAGAGAAAAATAGTATCCAATTATCAAAATCCAAAAACCAATAATATATTAATTTTTTAACACAAATATACAACTTTAATATTTTTAAATAATGAAACCCAATTTTTTAAGCTTCCATAAAAATTTTATTAATTTAATTTTTACACTAACAAATATTTCTATTCAAATAAAATAATAAAAAATATAATATGTGCAATAAAATCAAAAAGCAACACAAATTTCAGTACTTCTATCTATTATATGTGTTACTATTGACCTTTAATTAAGTTTATCTTATAAGTATAATATTTAGACAAAAGCAATATACAAAACAATATATAAATGCATAAAATAAAAAGAATTAAGTTGTTTAATTTAGTGTAAAATATATAATATGGGCTGCTATTGACTTTTAATTTTATTAAACTACACACTCAAAAATCATAGACTAAATTCTAATAAATCCTGTATTATATGTATGACGACTCCGAAACTGTATTAAAATTTAATCAACGGTATATATTATAATTGATTTTTATTCTCTCATGGGACTTAATTTTAATACATGCTTGTACCCGTATTAAAATATTTTTTACAAAAATAAAAAATTAACGAGACATGTGGGATTCGAACCCACTACGTTTAGGTTATAAGTTTTTGACTCTACCAACTGCTCTATGAAGCCACATGTAAAGAAATGATAAACATGCATAAGAACGGAACCAAGCCGAACGCTGTTTTTAAAGACTAATCCAACCTGTATTAAATATTATTCCAGGTTTTATTTAAAAATGCCTAGTATTATGAAGAGTTTGAATTCTAATAGAAAGGGTATTAAAAAATGCATGATTCCAACGATTGGATTAAAAATTAGTCCAAGATTTTTGACCGTGTAACATTGCACGTTGAAAAAAAAGATTTAATTTAAAAAAATTTATCTAATGGACTTGAAATTTTATTTACGTAAATAATACAAAAACAATATTCCAAATAAGTTTTTTATGCATATTATTCTCGCAAGGTGGTGTAAAAACAAGTGATTATTTTCAGACAGGTTCAAGATATTTTGTTCCCAATTTGTCGGAAACAAAAAAGTCAAAGTGCATATTAATAAGGGTACTTTACGGTACAACCTTTACTAGAATTATTATGTCTCAATAAGTAAAAATTACAGATTTTTTAAAAAGTCACTTAGCTATGTTAGACTTAAATTATTTTAAATCATATAAAGTCAACATAATTTTTTACAACATTTATCAGTTCTTCGTAAATAGATTACTTTAATGCATTTTTTGATGAGAAAATATTGCCAAAAATGTCTCAATGTCATCATTAACCTTAACGTTTTTGTCGAGAGTAAGCAGTCCCTTAATTCCTTTTTATATTTTGCAAACAAAAACACATATATTCATATTAAAACCGATTTTTTAAAAAAAGTATCCAAATTTACACTGAGGCTTAAAAAGAAAGTATCCATCAATTTTTGAAGGAAAAAAGTTTACTAATGGATCCAATTGGATCCAAACGGTAACACTGCTGGGCACGTACTCGAAATGCACGTGAATGTTAAACACGTACTATACGTGTAGTAGCAAAAGTACGTGTTCACGTGTACACGAGTACACCGGTTCACTCGTTTAAGTATTCACGTTTTCACGATTTAGACGCATTCAAGCCAATTCCCATAGGTTTTTATTGTCTTTGGACAAGATATTATATTACAATAAGTTTGGCCAATTCATAAGTGAATGATATTATGGCCAATCGGATGAGTTATGGTATCAATTATGGCTCAAATGAAAACCTTAGACAAGAAATGTATAGTTTTATGGGCTAAGTCCTTGTTTTTATTATTGTTCAGGGATAGTTGAAAGGCATCCACGAAACCCATAAAAGAAACCCATAAAAATATAGAAAAAAAAATAAATTCATACACAAAATCGTGAATACCCCTAATAATTTTGGATTGCTTTTAGGTACTCTTTTGTTCTAACTGGAGACTAACTGGACCATAACGCGCATTCAGTAGACTTGCATGTGATTATCCCTAGTCAGAATTTGGAAGATTGTTTTGTGGACAATCACCTAAACGAGTGTTTTTCGAGTCCGCTAGATGATCTACTAAACCAAAATACGGTGGGGGCATAAAAGACTCGTCAAGAAGAGTCGCGCGTACGGTATCATTTTCTCCCGAATAAAGAGAATTTTCTGCTTAGAAAATGAGTGAACTTTCGGCTGTCACCATTGCGGAGGATAGTCGCAAACGACTCTTATATGTTAAAACATTTCAAAAAATGTTTGGTGGGTCGAATAAGCTGTGTTGCATTAAACTTTATATAAGAAAGTGCTAAAAATTAATAAAATCATTAAACTTTATATGATATAGTGCTTAAAATTTAGCTTTTAAAAACAGTGTAGTCTCTTGCGCGCACTGTTCGCTAACAAATTTCTTAGTCAATGGTCTTTATTTCGAACCCACATACGAAAATTCTAGAACTATTTCAACGCCTAATTCCCTTAAAATTTCATATAAAACTTTTTTTTCTTACTAATGAGTAGAGAAAATAGTTCACAACCATTGTTGGCAAATAACAACACGAACGTGTTGGCCACAGAAATTAGGTGTTCGTTTGGTTCGTTCACAAATTGCAAGAACAGCTAACAATGAGAATGCTTAATTAAGACAACGTTATTGATGCATGTGCGTGCGTAGAAAGAAACCGTTACCTTTAAGACGGTAGCAAACGACATCAGCAGCAGCAGTATGTTGTAAGCCAAGCTGCTAAGCTTCAAACTTTCGTCAGCTAACTCAGGCCAAGAAACGCAACTACTACTACTTACATACTTTTATCCAACAACAGGTAGTATTTTTTCTACCATGTGAAGATCACGGCCAAGAGCAGCCGCTATTTCAGTAGCACATGTCTTGGGCACGCATGTATGTCCAACCTACTACTCTGCCTCGCTCCCACCAACCGTTGATCACGTTCAACCATCCAGTGTCTGTTATTTGTTGCGTTGCTTGTTCTTTGGTGTTCAGGTGTTTCCATATCTATGTTAGTTCCAAACATTGTGCTCTTAGCCCATATCACAACCAGATAGCAGCGATTCGATTTAGTTGTTATTCTCGTATTCAAGCGGTGGGATCGACTCGATCGCGTTAACGAAAAGTGAAAATCAATACATATTTCAATCTGGTTACTGCCAATATTATTTTTATTGCTTCTTTTGAACCAGATACATAAAGAAGCTTAAACTATTCAACCGCTGATTACAACATAACAGGATATTTTATATTCTCATCAAGTGACTTATTTAGGTAACAAAAATATTGCGTAGTAAAAAAGAGTTAGATTAAGATGTTGTAACAAAATGATTATGTTGTTAAGTTGATTAGCTAATTTTATGATGCCAGAAAGATGTTGTGCTTATGTAAAACTAGGTCAGCCAAAAGGATATCCTCATCAGTTACTTTATGACACATAATAAGTTGATAAATAATGTAATGAGTGGCACATATTTTAAGTACCTCTCTCACATGTTTGTCAAGTGAAATTTCTTTGGAGTTACAAACACAATTTACAGCCAATAGCTTAGCCACGGTATAAATAAGGTCATAACATTTTATATTTAAGTGGAATATTATACTGATTTAGCAGTAAGCAGTGCGAAATGGATAGCGATTAAAAGAAATATTCTTGGATTTGAGCGATTTTCAATTCGACGTTTTAAAGCATATCATGCAAAAGCTAAAAAAGAAGTCAACGCAGAAGTCAATGTAGGTTAAATTTTAAAAATGAAATGACTAAAAAAGTTTCAAGTTTGAAAGGATGTAGCCACAGGACCCGCGTCAGAAACGAAGTTCCTTACGCTTTTTCTTCCACTTCGAATGTAGTTCGAAATAAAATCTGAATATTTTTATCTTTTTTACTAGCTGATATACCCGGTGTTACTCGAGAGTCATTTATATAAAGATTTTAATATACACTTTTCAATTAATTTTTTTTTTAAATTTGGAATTTTTAAAAACATAAGGAATTTTTGAAAACATAATGAGACCACTTTAAAAATATTAAAAAATTTACCGTGCTTTTTTAACGAAGGAATAATTTTATCACTGTTTTTTCACAATCTGAAATTGTTTTTGAGTTTTAAACTAAATTTACTGGTTACTGGTAAAAATTTTACTTGCACTTCGCATATGGAAATCAAATTGGTAAAAAAAAGGAAAATGAACACCAAACTTCCTAAATTTTCTAGTAGTTTTTTCAGTTTAAAAATAACCATTGGCGTAGCAAGCGGGGGAAAAGGGGGTCAGTTGCCCCCCACTTTTTTAGCTAGATAAACAATTTAAAAGGAAAAATTATTCCAAATATCAGTTTTTTTACAACGATAGTATATTTGTATTAAATATTTTCCTCTTCTTTCTCTCTTCATGTTTCATGTGAAGAAATTTTGGTGAACTTTTTTTGCACCACCATTTGTACTGCCCCCCAGATGAAATTCGCTTCCGACGCGCTTGAAAAAAACAATTGGTTTGTGTTTAAAATAAAAAATAAAACAAACTGAGTCTGATAGTTGATGCAATTTCTTAAATCTTCAGAATTCATATTTTATGCGTAAAATTGTACAGTTGTTTCTTAATGTAAATTAGTAAAAAGGTGTACGTTAAGAAAGCAGCCGCATTTTAATTTCCAATTATAGTATATACAGCAAGCTGTTACAATTTTATAGACCTAAACCACGGACCGAAAATAACTGTTATTTTACAATTTTTAGATGAAAAAGGCATAAGGAAAAAGTTGCCGGTGGACTTTTTTAAATAAACCATTATAATCGTAATGGTAGCAGCTTCGAGAATATTAAATGCCTTTTAAATTTTTGGCTGTTACTATAAAAGTTAAATTTAACTGTTATTTTTTGCTTTTTATTTTTTTCGGGCAAAAATAACTGTTACTTTTGCCTTTTATTTTTTAGGTCAGAAATAACAGTTATTTTGTGCCTTTTATTTTTACGGAGTGAAATATCAGGCAATTTGTATTTTTTCAAAGACCGCTTGACTATATAATATACTATTAAAACTAAAAAAGTGTTATAGCTTAAAATGTGCGCACTGCTGAGACAATGAAAATTGCATTAAACATTTTTTGTCGTTCGAGAGGCCTTTAAAAAATTCTAATTGCCTGATATTTTTGACCGAAAAAATAAAAGGCACATAATAACTGTTATTTTTGACCTAAAAAATAAAAGTCAAAAGTAACAGTTATTTTTGCCCGAAAAAATAAAAGGCATAAAATAACTAGTATTTTTGTCGGAAAAAATAAAAGTTAAATGATAACTGTTAACATCTAATTTTTTTGATAAAAACCATAACCGGTACGGTCCCTGACCTAAACAGTTGATCAACATAAATCCAGGGGCCGAATTACAGCATCCGTGATCGAGCAAAATTACGAAGGGCACGACGAGACAAGTGCCTATCATTCTTGTACAATTTTGCTCGATCACGGATGCAGTAATTCGGCCCCAGCTGAAAAAACGCAAGAACAGTGCAGGAAGTGCCATTATGTTTTTTGCTGCAAGTTTAGGCTGTGTGCGAAAAGAATTAAACTAACAGTTACCGACTTTTCTACATTAGTTTAACAGTGTTGATAATGCAGTGCTTACTTCTAATTTAGAACATTTTCGAGCATACTTTTCACGACTAAAGCTTAGTATGCTGTAGGAACGAAAATTTGTAGACATTTAATTCTACACGCGAAGTTTTGGTGTAGAATCTACACTGACACATACTTAACATAACGTGTTTGTTGAATGTGTTAGTCGAACATTATTGTTGAATGTCAAATTTCCACCCCAATTAAGCTAAATTTGCTGTAGAAACGAAAAGAAATCTACCGTAAGAAATGCATTGCGTTTTTGACAGCGAAAAGGTAGCGAATTTTTTTTTCGTTGGTTAGTACGCTGTTGAACCGAAAAATTTGTTCAATCTGTTCAAAAATGTCAAAATTTCGCTGCCTTTTATATGGCAGTATTTTCTTACGGAAAATTTATTTTCGCTTCTGCTTAAAGTATGCTGTAGGAACGAACATTTGTATTCATTTAATTTTCAATTACAAAAAATGCAGTTGAACATTTTTTTTTTGGTTATTACGCTGTTGAACCGAAAAATTTGTTTAATGCAGCCAAGCTTGCAACCATCATTGAAGAGTCAAAATGTCTAAACTTGACTGTCTTTTATATGTCGGTACATTAAGTTGGCGTTAAAATTTGACTTTCAACAATATTGTTCAAATAACACATAAAACATGAAAATATTAACTTTCACTGCATTCTATTCACGGCCATCTTTTTGATGAAATGGTGATATATATACAAAAACTAAAGTAACATTGATAAGGAACAGAGTGACAACACTGAAAATGTAGTGAGAAGAAATGATGCCATCACCACAAAACACATTTAACATGAGGGGGGGGGGGGGGGAGGGGAGGCTTATGGGGCGGCCAAAATAAAGACTACTAATATTTTTAACCATAACTTTTGATTGGAAAGAGATATTGGGGTAATTTTTGCACATAAATTATTTTTGAGACTTGAATTTTTTGTCAAAAATATAAAAACAACATTTTGGAAAAAATAAATTTCGCGAAAAAAATCAAAGGGGGTAGGTACCCCTGTTGTTTTGACGACAAAAACAGTAAAATAATTTTTGCGCTTAGCTGGAAGAAGCAAACAAATGCTATTTCGTATGAAAGATAGTCAAATGTGAATTTCTTATTTGATTTTATTTTTACAACAAAAACAATTTTTGATTAATTTTTTGAGTAAAAAGTCAATATTTTGGACCTTTTTTGACATAATTATAAAACATAGTTACACTGACTTAACGGTACAGATCAGCCTATTTTTGTAAAGTGATTTTATTGAAATTTTGAACAAAAATATTTGAATGAAATATATTAGTGGACAGCGGATATATTTGCATCGCAAGACCAAACTTTGATTTTCATGTCGGTTTTTTTCTCATTCTTAGGTAACGATGTTTTATGAATAAGTCGTTGTACTGAAAATTTCTACAATTTGTAATATATGTGAGTGTTTTTGATGCCAAAATAACAAACAATTTTGAAAATTAAATACACAAAAAACTCCGATACTAAAAAGTTTTATAATAACAAAGTGGATTTTTTACCGGGACGTGGCAAAAACTGAGTGTTTAACATTTTAAGTTGGGACGCACTTAATACGTATACTTAGTTTAAGCGAAATCCATTGAGCCGTTTAGATTTGTATAAAATCCAAACAAACAAACAAATAAATAAACAGAAAATTAGTTTTATTACTTTAGATTATGTTTTATTTCATATAATTTTTTCCAGGCAAATAATATAAATTAACCATAAAATAAAAAGATTACTTTGATATTTTAGGAAAAAAAATTTATTTATTTAATGATGTAAAATTTTTCTGAGAGATGAAACTAGGCAGTTACCGCTGCCAGTGATGTTTGTTTCATGACGCAACAAGGCGTTGAGTATTTAAAATACATCATGTTCCTCGTATAGAGCTTGAATTGATTGCAAAGTTGGATCGAAAACTGGACTTATATGTTATATGACTAATATGTTTTTATATACTACTTAAGAGTATAAAAAAACACATTTTTAGGGTCCACCCTAATGTAAAAAACTTTTTGAGATTCTTACATCAAAATCGAAATAAGTGAACAATGAGTATAAGACTAAAAATACATTCTTAGGGTCCACCCTATTGTCAAAAAATTTGTTGATATTCTTACATTAGATTCGAAATCAGTGACGATCTAGGGTCCATCCTAGTTCCAAAAAATTTTTGATATTCTGACATCAGATTCGAAATCAACGACCAGCGTATCTAGGGTCCACCCTAGTGTCAAAAAACTTTTTGATATTCTGCACATATACAAAGAGTATAAAAAACACATTTTCAGGGTCCACCTTAGTGGCAAAAAACTTATTGAAATTCTAACATCAGATTACACTATATTACAAATCCGGGTTGATAAATGACTTTTTCATTTTGGTATACAAACTTAAAGAAAAAATTGTACTAAATAAAAAAAAAGTATAGAATGAATTTTGTTTACTTTACGCACACTGCGTAAAGCGCTGATTATAATAGACGAAACGGAACGGAGTCAAGTGTCATTGTGGACGGACAAAACGGTTTCAAACGGAGTGGCGATTATAATAGCAACGAAAGAGGAGTTAATTTTTTTCTAAAATATATTTTATTAGAAAACAAATTCTATCAATTCTTCTTTTCTTATTATTTTAAAACTTGAATTCAATTAAATTTTATCAAAAACACGGCAAACAAAACAAATGTAGAATAAAATTAATAGTAGCATCTGTCAACATAAAGGTTTTGCTCAAAACGTAACGGAACGCAGCGGAAAAATCAAAAATCTATAGATCTCAACGTCACGTGCCGCTCCGTTCCGTCTTATTATAATCAAACTCATAAGAAACTCATGCAATAGATTGTAAAGTGACATTTCTCAACATTCTTTAACGTTCCGTTCCGTCTATTATAATCAGCGCTTTAACTTTATCAATCCGTTTGTATCGCTGATAAGGAGGCGTGGTAGGTATAGAAAAGTATATATAGTCCTGATCAGCATCACCTAAGCCGATTTCGCTAGGTCAGTCTGTCAACACGATTACAGCCGTAATTTTAAAGCTATCGTATTGAAATTTGGTACGTGTGCTTATATTAAAAATCAAAGATCAAGTTCAAGAACGAGCAAAATCAGATGAAAACCACGCCTTCTTTATCAAACAATAAAATTTCTAAAAACGCCAAAAAATTTTTGCAGTTACCTGGTATACGTGCACATATGCTTTGAAGTAAAATATTCACCATATATTTAAAATTTGCTACAATCGGATCAAAACAGCGCCTACCTCCCATACAACGTTATTTTATCAAATCTTTAAAATATATAGAAATGACACAAAAATTAATGTCATGATTAAAAATTTGCCCATAAACTTTGGCGTCAAAAATTCAAAATATAATTAAAATCTTAAAAATCGAAAAAAACAATGCATCAACAACCTCCCATACAAAGTGACTTTAACAAAATGGTAAAATCTCTGAAAATGTCACAAAAAATAATGAAATCAATTGAAATTTTGCGTATGAACTTTGGTCTTAAATATTCACCAAATATTTCAAATTTGTCAAAATAGTATAGAAACCACGTCTACCTCCTCAACAATATGAAAACGGTTTAGTCTCTAAACATTCCACAAAAATTAATTTAATAACTTAAAACTATGAACATAGGCTAAGAATATAAAAATTCACTTTGATAAATCTTAAGCAATCTCCCTTGCAAAGTGACGTCATCAAAGTAGCATAACTTTTATAAAGTCCACAAAAATGTGTGTATTAACAGCATATATACATAACACATAATCTTCCATATCTTAAACGTGTTCTGCATTTGAGTTTTCGCAAAATTGCATGAACACCACAACCGTAATCTATACGAAGTGACGTCATCAAACTTTAAAAACTTTAATAACTAAGAATATGCTGCGGGGGGTTTCTAAACTTCGACCGAGTCGAAAATAATTCTTTTTTATTTAAATAACTTTAATTTATGTAGTTTAGTTTATGATAGTTTTTATTTAAATTTAAGTAAATGTGTTTTTAACAATTTAGTTCATAAGCGTTATAAAAAGAATTACAAAGGTTTTTGTTTATTTTAAATTAATTTAAAAGTTTTTTATAATCACAAAAAGGAACACAAGTGGTCTTATAATATTCGTAAAATGAAATCAATAAAAACTATAAAAAAATGATACTAACATAAAGTTTATAATTAAAAAACAAATATAATTAAAAAACGTGAGAATTTCTTTCGTTATCTTAATATAGAAAGGCCACTAACATTTTTTTAAATCAGGTTCTTCGCAGATGCCTTTAGGTCATCCATCCATCCAACCTAAATCCGACGCAACCCAGCCGAAAAAAAATGTAAATGTTAGTCAGGGCCTTTCAATGTTAAGACCCTTTCAGTCAAATTTTAGAAATTTTTTCATTTGATATATTACTTCTGATATCAATATTGTGGCATTTGGTTCACTAAATTTTAAAAAATATTTTGAGTCTGTTTCGGTAATTGGTTTTTATTAAACTTTGAAAATAAAATATTCTTTTAACATTTGCTGTCGAATGAGAAATTGAAAGAATTTCTTAACATTTTTATATAAATTGGAGAAAATTGACCCTTTAAAATCTTTTTTTATGTATTTTACAGAGTACCAAAATTCAAAACTAGATAAATTTTTGAATTCTTTTACAATGTTAGCTTACTAAAGTTCTAAATTCTAAGAAACGCTTTGGTAGCAGGAAAGTAGGATGTATATAAAATTGTACTAAAAAAGTACAATTGTGGCACCCAAGTACCCATCTACCAATCTACTCTAGCTGACCCCCTGACTAGTTTGGACAGATTGTTTTCTTGCCAAATTGAGTACTTTTTCCATGTGTTACCACCTTTTGCAAAAGTAGGCAATAATTGACCTAAGGGCATCAAATTTACAACACTTGTTGTCAAGGCTAATATCTCGAATAATTGCCACACCCCCTATTTCTGCCCACAAGTTAATAAAAACGCTGTATTTCAAACGCATTCGGTAGTATTAGACTAAAATTTTGTAATTTAGTTCGTCTAGTTACTATCGACATATCAACAAAAAATGGGCGTGGTCAAACAATAACTACGCATACTTTTCAAAAATTATAATTCCTGAGTTGTGCATGTTTTAATGATGAAACCTGGTTTATATATGCTATGAGACCAAGTGGTGGTCACTAGATATATACATTTTTCTACGCCTACTTTTACCGCCCTTCTATATATGTGTATAAAATCGTTCGTGTTAATTTAGTTTGTATGGTTACATTCGGGAACAGTACTAAAAATGGGCATGGTTGCTCTATAGAAACGCTCACTTTTTGATAAATCATTAAAATTTTGCCAAACCCACTTTTACCGCCCACAATTCAATAAAAATGCTAAATTTCAGACGGTTTTGGTCGTATCAGACTAAAATTTGGTATATTAGTGCATATAGATATTTTCGGAAACTGAACTATAAATGGGAGTAGTCGCACTACAGATATGCCAGTTCAGATATACAAAAAATTAATTTTTTTTCCGTTTGGTATGAAAATTCTTATATGGCAGTAAACCGGTCTTTGACAGAACAAAGTTTTCCCCGGGATTACTAGTTAATGATAAGATGCTGCGAAGTTTACGTTAAAAAGTACTCGTATATAAAATAACTTTCTGACGCCCAATTAATGGCATAAATTTTTCGCACATAAAATGACAAAAAATGATTGGGTGGCAGCCCTCTTCCATCTCTCATCAGCTACATAAGCCGGGGAGATCAAACAAACATGCAGCACTGCCCAAATAAATTCTACAAAGTACTCAACTTAAAGTACTCAATCTACCCATACCCAAATACCTAAGTCAGTGTGAATACCCCTATTGTATATTAAACAAACGCAAGCCATGAGATCAAATAAAGCTAAAGTTTTTGAATTCTGGCTAAATGCGTTTTACAATATGTTATTGATTAAAAATTTACTTTGAAAAAATCAACAAAAATTTACAAAAACTCGAAATAAGAAAAACTCAACAAAATAATAAAAAAAATATTAAAGTAAAGTACTAAAACGAGAATTAAGGTGCAAAAACACAAACTAAGAAATACCAAGCACACTGCTCTAACTCACAGAGTTAGCTTAGCGCTGACTGCTAACCATATGGCAGCTCTGTTCAACTTGAAATTTCACTCTGACTGTAGTTTAAAATGAACAGTTTGCTTCGTTTCACGTACCACTCGCAATACCCGAGCGGGTTAACACATCGCCTGTTTTGTTTTAGCTATTTTAAGTTTGTAACTTTTTTTGTGTAATCCGATATAGTGTCGAAAAAAAGTGAAGTAGAAAATATTTTTAAGCAGTTCGATATTGGCAATTCTCAGATTTTTTCGGTTACTACCGATACTACAATCTCCAATACAATCAGTATTAAAAAAGACTATTCTAATTTTTATACAAAAATTAATAATAAAATAAAAATGTTCATACTATAATGTAGGTAAATTTTCAACTTTTGAAAGGACACAAAAAAACGCCGAGCCAAGTAAACAATTTTCGGTCGTAGAATTCCAAATCAGATAAAATATCGAGATACTCAGATTTTTTATATATGACCTAAATTTGACTTTCATTTAAAAAAATTTTAATAGTTTTTTACCATTAACTTTTTGTTGTCTTTTCAAAAATACCTCCAACGTGAAAATCGAGTTAGCCTTCCCAGTGAACCGTTTGCGTTTTTGGCTAGAATTTTTTTTTATTTTGTCGCTTAAAAATGCTTGCTATAGAAGATTTAATTCGTGAAAACTTTTAACATGAATAAAAACTGTACTTTTTTGCCAAATTCATAAAAAACTTATTTTGAGCAGAAAAGAATCATTTTAGAAGCTAAAAAATTCTCGTAAATGAGCAATTTTGGTTCATAAATGAGCTCATAAATGAGTTAAAAAATTAATCATAAATGTTTCTCTTTTGCATTTTTAATGCATTTTAATTCAAAAAATATTAATTATATATCATATCAGTAGAAACAATATCTCATAAACGAACCATTTTTTGTTCATAAATGAGTTCAGAAATGAATCATGAATATGACTTTTTTATATACTAAAATGAGTTAAAAAAGGAATAATTTAAATCTCTGTTACTATTTTTATAAAAGTAAATTAAAATGTTAACCTTCATACAAACGACATATAAACTTTCAAACATGTGGTTCAAACATAAGGTGACAAATTTTAAAAATACTGCTACAAATGAAGTGGTTAGATGTGAGTGACAGTAGATATGTTTGCTTCAAGTTAAGATTTTACTTGAAAAAAGGGTTCGTTTCTGAGAGGCATTTTCGTCCGGCAATTAATTGAAAAAAGGTTTATTTCCAAGTGCCGAAAAATAACTTCTATGGTTTATTTTTTAACTCATTTCCGAAGAAAAAAAGGTTCGTTTCTGAGAGGCATTTTCGTCCGGCGATTGTTTCAAAAAGGGTTCATTTTCGAGTGCCGAAATATAACTTTTATGTGGTTATTTTTTAAATTCATTTCCGAAGAAAATAAGTTTAATTTTTTAAAGGTATTTTAGTCCGACTAATGATACAAAAAGGGTTAATTATGAGTGCCCAAAATGAGTGTTTCTACCCGAAAAGGTTGATGAATGGTTCACTGGGAATCTTTTTCTATCATAAATTGTTTTATTATTGCATATCGAAAATATGATTAAAAATAAATTAAAAGTAATGTTAAAATATTATTTGAATTTTGTTTGGACAAAGTATTTTATTTATATATTCAGGGCAGTCGCACAGTGGGCTTTTTTCGATTTTAAGATGACATTTGCATTATCTCAGAAACTAAAAAAGCTAGAGACATGAAATTTTGGACAAATGAGTTTTCGCCTAAGAAACAGCACAAAAAAATTGGAATTCTAGGTCAACTGCATCGTCTACCGCCCATATAAACCATATTTTTTTTTTAATAAAAAAAACCCTATAAAATTGCTTATTTATGTTTTTAAAGAGTAAATTTAGTTTATTTAACTTCACTTAAACGTCATGCCAAAAATATTTCAAATCGGATAACTTTTAGATATATTTCCTATAAAACAATATTACTAAATTAACGAAATTTAAAAAGTTTTTTTTTTTTTTAAATGGTTGCTAATACAAAATAAGGTCACAACTTGTTTTAAATTATGAATTCTATAGTATTTTTCCTTAAATTTAAAAAAAATTGTCTATCAAAATATGCGTTTTAGAGCGAAATTTGATTTTAAAGACTTTTTTCATATGAAGTGGTTTTTCTTAATTGCAGCTAGATGCAGCAGATTTTTACAGAAACTGAATGAATTACGACATTTTCTGACAGTTATAGCCTTTGACTTTAATCATGCTTAATTAGCTAGATATTTTCTACTAAATTATACTTAAATTTTCATTCCTTGAAAAATTTAGAGTCATATTTCAACGATTTTTCGATTTTTATTTATTAACATTTTTTATTTTATTTTATTTTATACTAAATTCAATGGCGATTAAGACATAAAAAAAGTCAAAAAACAAAACCGTGAAATATACTTTGTATTCAAAGTTATTATTGTTTAAACTTGACTTTATTTTTTGAGTTTTATTGAGCTTTTTTTTTGTTAAAAAAGTTTCAACTTTAAGCATTTTATATACAATTCAAGTTTTTAATAATTTATTTTAATAATCTGACGAATTAAAATATTTTTTTATAAAATTTAACAAAAAAAAAAAAACCCAAATGTCATCTTAAAATTAAAAAAAGCGCACTGTGCGTCGCAAGCGAAACATTGCTCGCAGAACTTAATTTATTCGAAATTAGAAAATATAAAATTTGAATTAAAACGAAAACTTTGAACCATTTTTTACGGTTTTTATTTATCAATTTAATGAATTCAGTCCTATCAATGATGTAGTTGCAGTAAAGAAGGCGAATATTTCATGATTCTTTTTTGAACTCATTTCATAATGTGAAAAAGCAACATTTACTATTCTGAACTTATTTATAAATAAAAAAATTGTTCATTTATTAGTAATTGCTTATGAATACGAAATTGTTTATTTATAGTAATTGTTTCCTACTAAAATGATACAACAATAGGGGTATTCATGATTCAGTGCACTTGCCTGTGCAGTTGAGGACTTGAGGACTTGTGCACTTTACAAAAACAAATTGTACGTACGTCAAAAATCTGCACAAGTGCTTTTCTACTATTACTTTCAACTTGAGGACTTGAGGACTTGAGCAGTTGTGCACTTGTGTGCATTGAAAAATGTTGACAGCTTTGAAATGGTGATGGTGGTGTGTTCACGAAAACCTAACTGCACAACTGCACAAGTCTTCAAGTCCTCAACTGCACAGGCAAGTGCACTGAATCGTGAATACCCCTAATGTTTCTTTTTCGGCTCAATAATTTGCAAAAGAATGAAATTTTTTTTATTGAATAAATGTTTACGAATTTTATCTTCTTTAGAAATTGATTTTAAAATTTAAAAAAATAAAAAAAACTTCTACCCGAAAACTTACTCAAAACTATCACTTTACGCAAAACCTTCGCATATGCTTTAGTGGGTTGTTAAATCTATGATATTGCAAAAGCTAAGCAATTTCGCTTTTTCTTCCATTGTGACCAATTTTGAATGTTGAACGTAAAAGCTTAAAAAAATTTGAAATTTTTTACTCAAATGAGTTTTTTTTTATATTATAAGCAAATTCAATTCTGAAAATTAAAGCAAATTAAATCAACATTTTTGGTCTCCAAAAATCAGGAAAATATAGCTAAAAATGGGTCTAAAAGTGATTTAAACTCAATCGCAAATATCTCGAGATTTTGATCTGATGAAAAACTGAGTATGCCACTAAATTCTAGCAAAAAGGAACCCTTGGAAAAAATATTCCTTACTGTAATATTATTCCAAGCGTTTACTATTCAATTGGATATAAGTGTTATTAATAAGCTTTCTACAATACTAACTTTGCAATTGGAAAAAAGTGTTGTAAAAGTATTATTGAAAACAATTGGTAAATAATTGCAAATAAGTAAGTTTTTCCAACTGTTTTTAGAAAATTATGAAAAAGTGTTATTAAAATATTAAGAAAACAATTATTAAACAATTGGAAGCAAGTATTATTGTAAGCTTTTTACAACTGTTTTAAAGGATTTGGAATGAATTAATTTGATGTGGCTCCTTTTTTAAAAGTAAAGCCACAACTTCCTTGCTCTGATTCTGTACATTTAGGTAAAATTTATAATGCATTTTTTAAAATCTTAAATAAAAACTTACATAATCAAGTCAGAAATCTTACAACTTTTTAATAAATTCACTGAACACAAGCCACTGACATCAAAATTGTTAGTGATGGAACTTTGTTTTTTATTGCAATTGTAATTTTCAATGCTTGGGGAATTCGCTTATAATGTTAAAGTTGTGAACTATTACCTCTGAAAGCATTTTCCAATCATGCTTTGAAAACGCTTGTTAATTAAACTTAAAGTAAACTTACTACAAGTATTATTGTAAAAAGCTCACTTTTATCATGTTTCGATACAATTTTACAACACAACTTGTATATTTATTACGTAGGCAAGTATTTTCAAAGTATGTTTGGAAAAGGCTTCAATTACTCTAGTGTAGGTAAGCTTTCTCCAAACACTATTACAGAATGGCTGATTAGGTAATATTATATACATATAACTTTTATATACCTACTTATGTAGCTACGTTTAATAATAGCAAAATAGAATTTCTTCCGAAAAATTCATTGTGCAGTTAAGTTGCTTTTTTGAAAAAATACCGTATCACATATCTTCAAATTATACATCAAAATTTTTGCTGTAAAATTTCTCAAAACACGAAATTTACATAATCAAAAACTTCTTCTTCATGCTCTTGTAACGTGAGTTGAAGTTATCAAATTTTCGAAAAAATTTTAATCAAAATTTCACTTTGCGGAGTTTTTTTAAAAAAAATGTACTGAACAAAATGCAATTTTTCTTATAGCATAAGATGAAAAATTTTATTAGCTTTTAAATAAGTATAAATTGATAAAAATTTTTCCATTAGTTTCGTATTTATATGCAAAATACTGCAGAAGAAATTTCTTGTTTTTTTGACAAAATGAATTTTTAGCCAAAAAGCCGTTTGCGCAACTATTTGCCGTTAGTTAATATTAAAGTGTTACATACCAAACTTCATGTTTTTAAGAGTTGAATCAGAAATCAACATGTCGTCCCGTGAACTTTTCGAAAAAGTCAAAATAATGGGACGGTCTAATGTATATCTTTGCATTAATAAAATTTACAAGTGTTTCCTCTTAAAATTCAGAAGAGAATTTAAAAATTTGACTTTTTCTTCCAGTTATTGTTGAATTTTTTTCCTTGTATTCTTCTTTTATCTACACTAGTTATAATGATTTCGTCTTAGTGTTGTTTTTTCACTTGTGAGTGTTTTTGAATATTTTAAGTATGAATAAGGATTAAGTTGGAATTTTTATTTTAAAAACTAGCTGAAACCCGGTGCGTTGCTGCCACGCTTCCTTGCATGTAAATTGAGGTCGAATACTGAATTTCGATGCTGTGCGACCTATAAATCCAAAGCTGCTAGATATCCCAAATTTGGGTTGTATGGGAGGTGCAACGCCCCCTTGACCAACGCCCATTATATGTGATCAATGAAACTGAATGTGTAAATTAAGGTCGAATACGGAATTCCGACGCTGTGCGACCTACATTTCTCCAAAGCAATTCGATATCGCAAATTTGGGTCAAATAAGAGGTCCCTTGGCAAACGCCCATAAAATTTAATCAATGAAATGGCATGTGTACATTTTGGTCGAATACTGAGTTACGACGCTGTGCGACAAATAGCTCAGAAGCTATTCGATATCGCAAATTTGGGTTATATGGGAGGTGTCACTCTCCCTTGTCCAACGCCCAAGAAATGTTACCAATGAAAGTGCATGTATAAATTCGGATTGAATACTGAATTTCGACGCTGTGCGACCTAAAATTCCAAAGGTATTCAATAACACAAATCTGGGTTGTATGGGAGATGCCAGCCCCTCTTTTCCTACGCCCATAAAATGTTATTAATGAAACTGCATGTATGGATTGAGGTCGAATACTGAATTCTGATGCTGTGTTACCAATAACTTTAAAGCTATTCGATTTTGCATGTTTGGGTTGTACTTGTCCAACGCCATAAAATGTTTTCAGTAAAACTGCATGTGCAAATTTAAGTCGATTACTGAATTTCGATGCTGTGCGACCTATAACTTCAAAGCTATTCGATAGCACAAATTTTGGTTGTATGGGGGGAAATGAAACTCCACCGTTTCCAACGCCCATAAAATGTTATTAATGAAACTGGATTCATAAATTGATGTCGAATACATAATTCCGATGCTGTGTGACCTGTAACTCCAAAACTATTCGATATCGCAAGTTTTGGTTGTATCCGAGGTTCCACTCCCCCTTGTTTAACTCCCATAAAATGTCATCAGTGGAACGACATGTGTAAATTGTGGTTGAATATCGAATCTCGAGGCAGTGCGACCTATAACTCTAAAGCAATTTGATATCGCGAATTTTTTTTATATTTATGGGCAGTAAAAGGGGGTGTGACAATGTCTTCTTAAACTATCTCGTACTCGAAACAAATCCACTGCCAAAATTTTAGCTCGATCGGACCAGTAATTTCGAAGTATCTTTATCTTTTCTCAAAAGTAGGCGTAGCTATAGAGGGACCACGCCCATTTTAAGTATAGTTACCGATAGTTATCATACGAACTTAATTACCAAATTTTATTTTAATACGACAAAAACTGTCTTACATATAGCATTTTTATTGATTTGTGGGCAGTAAAAGGGGGTGTGGCAAATTTTAAATATGTCTATATTGTTCGCGTAAGTGCAAGCAATAAGTTGACTAAGTTTTATCACAATCGGCTGAACGGTATTCCAGCGCATAGCGAACGAACAAACAAACAAACATTAATTTTTATATATTAGATTTTTAAATTTTTGCATTTCGGGAAAAATCCCGGGATTATTAATTTCAAATCTCAAAATCCCGAGCTTTGCCAAAACCCTTCGGGATTAAAGCCCTACTAGACATATACTAACCATCTTGGACAAAATTATATAATATCGCTTTTAAAATACTGATTTGCTTTTGACTTTTCGAGCTATAGTTTCAAAGAAAAACGTAAAACCACACATTAAAAAAGGATCACAAATCGAAACTACTGAAAAAACCATCGATTAAATAAAAAATCCCAGATTTAGGGATTTGGCAGTTGTCTCCTACCCCTGTCTACGCCCTTGAAGCCACTCATTATCAATTGTAAAATGTGTTATGCTTTTGCGGAATGGGTTGCATCTCCTTCAACTTTTGATAAAAATCGTATTCCAACTCTTTTTTCGCCAATAAATTCACTGAGACAACTAAGCTCTAATTCTTCTTTCTAAGCAAAGCATCGTACTTTACAGTCAAAAGTTATATAGACAAAGATGTTATGCAAGGTCGTATCATGCCATTCAGGGTCATTGGCACTCGTAGCAACTTGTTCTGAAGTTGTTCTTTAAAAAGCTATCGAACAAGTGCCAGATGTTATTACAAATTATCTGCTCGAAATTTATTTTTTCAGGTTTGAACTGTCTTTCATAAAGGAATTTGTTGATAAACACATTCGTTTTCTTTTAAACATACACATTTTCATAGCCATAAACAAATTAATTATGTTGCCTGACAGCTTTGATGTGTTTTTGTTTTTGTTTCATTAAATATGTGTTAACAGCAAAATATGGTTATACATATTATATATAAATTTCTTCCGAGCAAATACAATCCAACAACACCATCATAATAAATGTAAATCCAGTTCAGGAAAGCGTTATCAATTTTTTGCTCAATTAATTAAAGTAAAAAGTTCATGGATTTTTGGAGAATTCACTTTCTATTTTCATAAATGATTCACAATTAATTATGTAAATATTTGTGAAATCGCTTGCGAGGTGCGTGGTTGTGGAAATACCTTGTATGGAATAAGCTATTTAGTGTGTCGAAATTTTGGTGAAGCTTTTTTTTTTAAATTCATGTATGACTTATGTCAGTTCAAATTCGAATTTGGTAAGCAAGGTTGAAACAAGCTTTTATGAGGGCTTAGGTTTTTGTTATTAAATGGGTTTTTTTTTACCATGAGGGAATTTTTTATGAATTAAAATATTCTCAAAGAGCATGCTCTTATTTTCCAGATTCTAGGCATGTAAATTGTGATCTAGATCTAGAAGATATTAATAACAGTTATGAGATCAATTGCTGCTCAAACAATTCAATGCGTTTTGCCTAAAGCATCTGTATCTGATTACCGGTTTGAATTTTAAAAGAAAAATGTACTAATTCAACATGTAAATATTTCCCAATAAAAAAATAAATAATTGTGTGAAATATTTTTGAGGAGAAAGAAAGTTTTTTCTTCGCAATTTATGAAGAGCCCATTTAAACCAACAACAAAAATATGTTGGCAACTTTTATGCACTTGCTAGAATTAAAGCAAAGCAAAGCAAATAAAAGAAAAGAAAACGATTAAGTTAAAAACAAAATTGCACTCAATAAAAGCGAGTTATTTGCTGTATACAATAACAGAAACAACAACAAGCACGACTTGACCGACAAAAGTTTAAACAACATATTAGGCAACATTACAACAAAGTCTGCCTCAACTTGTCGCACAGCTGTTAAAAATACTTCTTGAGCTCATTTCTTTTACTCGTAGTTCTTGTATTTCTGCCATAAAATCGACCGACTGGTGGAAGACCAAGAAAAACTTTGAACACCTCAATAAATGACAAATGAAAACATGTGCGTGTGTGTGTGTGTGTTAAACGTAATATTGCTCGCAGTCAATTTGGCTGGTGACTTTCTAACGTACAATAAAAAAAAAACAAACCAAAATTTCACCGTCTCACAGTGTGTTGAATGAGAACAATATACAAAATTAAAAAAGTCGTGACTTAAAAAAAAAATAAAAAATTTGTATGCACAAAAAAAGCAATAAATCAATTGTAAACAATCATTGACAATCATTTTGTGAATACTTGAATTAATACAGAAATGCAAGATTCTAAATTTTGTCGTTCAAGTCAAGGAAATTGAGTATTTTTACATATGAAAAGATAAAAACTTTGAAAATATTGAGATATCAACTACACAAAAAAATTAAAATTATTTATTATTATTATTTGTATTACTTTTATATATTTTTAATCTTTTGGTATCTATTTTTTTAAATAATAATATTACAAATTATTATTATTATTTTTTATTTATTATTTTAAGCAATTATTTTTAGTTGTTTTTACATCAAGAAAATATTTGTTTTATATTAAAAGGCTTTAAGTCTGGTTCTATTTTTTTTAAAGCGATTTTTTAATGAACACAGTTTTATATATTAAATACCATTAGAAATACAACTTCTCATTCAAATCGCGGAGATGGCATTTCGATGCACGTCAGCACTTTTAAAACGTTTTTCGACCTCGTTGACGTGACTACGAAAATCTATTCAACCGATCGGGCTAAAATTTTTATACGGAGTGATTCCATTCCATTGACAAAAAAAAATTAAATTCTGAACCTGACCCTCTCCGATTTGGTTTAAACTTTGTATACACGTAGTGTTGGCTACTATTTAGAAAATAAATTTGTAATTTTAATTTTTTTTGAATGCTTACTGAGTTACTGGTACTCAAAAATTGAAAAAATTCGGTTTTTTTTTCTTGAGGACTGATTTTCATTTAATCATAACTTCGGTTAAGTTTGAGATAGGGCAACGATTTTGGATTCATATTAGAGATATTTTCAAACGGCTTATTTTATATAATAAAACCTTAAAATTTCTCAAATATTAAAGTTTTTTTTTGCATACAAGTTAAAAAAAAAAATATTTTTGTGAAAGTCATTTTTAAAAATTTTGAAAAAAAATATATTGATTTTTCCCGGGGAATTGAAAACGGGAGTTTTCATTTTTAAGACAGCAGATAAAGATATCACATTTTTTATTTACACTCATGAATATTGACGGTTGATGAACAAATTGGCAATCAAAATTTCCAAAATGTTTTTGAACTTTATCTTAAAAATTAAAACATCCTTTTCCGATTCCCCGGGAAAAATCATCCAGAATTGGGCTGAATATATCTATACAAATGCAAATTCATTAATGAATTTTATTGACTACTTTATTTTTTTTGCTATTTATTTTAGTGACAATGCATAAAAGTTGTTAAAACAAACAAAACCTAATAAAATATTACTTTTATTATTTTTGTTAATTGAGTTGTGTCAGAAATTATAAACAAAAAAGTGAATGTACATATTCATATAATTTTTTTATTATTTGTACACCTTTTGAGTATTAATACATAGTAAGCAATGATTTTTTTAATAGATTTACAGATTATTTTTGAGACATCTTGAAACCTTGTTCGATGGAAGGTTTTTTATTGCTCAACAAAATGAAAGAATACTAAGCAGTACTCCAAAAACATTGCAAATCTATAAATTGTAAAAATCTAATGTGCATTTTAGTACATTCTCAAAAATATCGAAAATTTGATTCCTAAACACATTTTGTAAAATCTTAACTTTTATATAAAAAGCTTGTAACGTTGCTTGTTTGTTACACTTTCACGCGAGAACCACTGAACTGATTTGAACGGCTTATGAACCTAATGATTCATTATTTGTGTCGAATGGTTATAGGATATTTTATATTTATCGCACCCTCTTTTTCAATAACACCCAATGTATTTGACAACAAAATTTAAAAAGGCTCAGCCGATATGAAAGCATCATCAAGTAACTCTTTATTCCTACATTTTGATATATAAAAAACAATTTAAGAAATTAATGTATTTTGTATTTCTTTGTTATGTAAATTGTATTTATTTTCGTATTTTATTTATAATCCTCTAACAACTACACCTTACTAACCTTACTAAAGTTGATGCACAAAATAAATAAAAAAAAAAAATTCAAAAATAAAAATCAATACATAAGATTTTACATTTGTACTTTTTGAAAAAAAAAAAAAAATGTTAAGATCAAAGTGAACGCAATAGTATTATTAAGATGTATTTCTGGCGAAGGTGCTTCAAAACTAATAAAAAAATAAAAACTAATAAAAAAAGATTATAAGAATTTTCATATTAAAAAATCAAACATAAAAACGCGAATTATACCTAACTAGCTGAACCCGGTGTGCCTCGCTACCCCCTCGCGCTGTTGCACTTGGTCGTTATCATCCGCTTGTCCCATGAAATAAATTTGTAAAAACTTAGGATCTTCATCTGGAATTGGCAATAGTGATCCCATTCGGTGATAAATTTGGCCTTGAACTCTAAATGTTGGCATGAAGTTGTCTCGAATCACTTTAGTCGCACCAAACGATGTCATTTGAAAACACGAATTGTATTTTCGTATGTTGCTTAAGAAAAATAAGGAATCCGCTGTTGTTCCTATGTAGTGGAATATTATTATTTTGAATAATAATCATTTTATTTTTTCCTCTTCTTCCTTTTTTGAAGCCTTAGGGGCAAATTATTTATTTGTTCTTACCTGAAACTAACGATAGTAGTGGTTCTGGTGGTGATAGCAGTTCGGGTAAAGCAATTTTACCATTTGCGCAGCACATTCCAGGTGATTCATTTTTATATTTCTTAGCATTGCAGTATTGGCAAACTTTATTCATTGGTCCAATGGCGACTAACTTATCTTCACGGCAATCAATTTCTGATGTGTAGTGGAATGCAATCAGCTATATGATGCAGGGCTTCGACGATGCTGTGATCTTCGACTACGATCTTGTTGCCGGTGTGCCTCACGTTGCTCTGGTGTCTCGGCAGCTCTTGATAAAGAGGATCGCGATCGGTCACTTCGCATGCGTATTTGACGTTGAGTAGAAGTCTCGGAAGCCCTTGATGTCAAGGTTCGAGTACGGTCACTTCGTAACCGTGTTTCATGCTGATGTCTCCGAAGCCCTTGATGTTGAGGTTCGAGATTGCTGAATTTCTAAGCGTGTTTCGCTCTGAACAGCAGTCTCGGAAGCCCTTGATGTTGAGTCAAGAATTTATTATTTCGTAAGAATATCCTACTGTGAAAATTTAATGAAGATCGGTCCAGTAGTTAAGACTATGTTACGATTTTTAATTTTCCTAAAAAGGGACGTGGTCCCACCCATTTTTCTCCTGGTACGTATTCCTTATTATGCCAATACCATATGTACCAAATATCATCGACGTAGGTCAAAAAATGCCAAAAATATGGCGATTTAAATGTTTGGGTTATATGAACGGTGCCACGCCCCTTTGTCCAATCAAAACTTCATATAGCCTATTATTTCTTCCAGAGTCACAGTAACATGCTGTGAAACTTTCAGGAAGATCGTTCCAAGGGTTTGGCCTCCTACAAAGCACAAACAAACAAAAAGGCAGACAGACATTCATTTTTATATAAATAATACCATATTGAAAGCAGATTAAATATAATTAAAGTAAATTGGTAATAAAAAAATCTATGGCTACCTAACCTGTAGAAAAAAGTATATAAAACCTTAGGTAAATACATATTACGAAAAAGTATTTTGTATAGCAAACATTGTTAGTGGTATATGTAAGTATCTGAATTAAAAAAGGGGGCGGTGAAGTGGGCGTGGTTCATAGTAATATGGCGACGTTAACAGTATTAAGAGCAATATACTACCAAATAAAAAATAATCCGTTGGAAGGAACAAATTTGTACAGAGAACAAAAAGTTTTAAACTTAAATTTGGCATGACAAGGGGCGTGAAAGGGGGCGTGGCGTAAGAAATGTTTATTTCTACCTCGCCTGGAGTATAATGTGTATACAATTTGAAGTAAATCTGTTAAAATCTATATGGGAGCAATTACATAATATTAAAAAAGAGGGCGTAAAAGTGGGCGTGGTCGAAAAAGTACCCTTTTAATCATGCCAGAGTCCCAGTTAAATGCTGTGAAAATTTCAGGAAGATCGGTCCAGAGGTTTGGTCTCCTATAAGGTACAAACAAACAAACAAATAAACAAACACACATTCCATTTTATATATATAGATAAATAAATATTTTTAAAACAACAGCGTCAAATCAACTGAGATGAAAAGCTTTCTAAAGATCAGAGAACTCGTTTTATTTTTGCCCTACGTTTATAAGGGCACAAAGCACTGTGCGTCTGACCAAAGAGGTGCACAACTTTTGCTGTTTTTGTTGTCGTCTAGATTATTAAAACAAGTGGTATGTTTTGCTGCGTCCCCTCTTCCCCTGTTATTCTGCTATTACTATTATTGCTGCTACTACAAAAGTACTTTTTATCATGAGTGTATGACCAAGTTTTGTTTTTTTTCTATCATGTCACCTTCTTTAAATTCATTCATTAGTCAAATATTTTCACACATTTCTTAAGCCTCTGCGACACGTTGTTGTTGTTCCTCTTCGTCCTCCCTTTTTTTTTAATAAAGGGGAATTTCTGATTATTTCTTGCTTTGTGATTTCCGCATATTTGGCCGTTGAAAAATAATGAAAAATTCACTCTCATTCATACATAATTTAAATTGTATATGAGTATGTGTTTGTATCTCAAGCAATACCAATTCCGCATGCACGTATTCATATCGTTTATTTTACAGTTATTACTTAAAATTTTTTTTGTTTTCATATCTGATACGGTGAAATTTCGTGGAATGTTGATTTGATGTGTCATTAGTGATGGCCTTTTTTTGGAATTGGGCTTAAAGTGTTATTTTTTTTAAAGAAACAATTTTAGTGTTGACCAATGTGAAGGTTTTGTAGTGTGCCACTTTTTTGGAAATGCTATTTATTAATTTAAGTGAAACTAACAGCCCTATTCTGGCAGCTTAACTAAGCTCACACATTAACAAAATAGTTAATATTGACAATTTGTTAAGGTTTCGTATTCTGCTGCAAATTTAAAAGCTCTTTTCCTTACAATTTCGTAAATAACAGAAAGAGTCTTAACAACGAATGAAATGTATGTGCTTAGATAGAAAATTGTTGTGAAAATATAAAAAAATACAAATTATAATATAATATTGAGTTTAAATACATTAAACTGAAAAATGGAAGAATTTTAACTTATTTTAAGTGTTGATAATGAAATCTTTCAGTAGCCGTGGCAAATTTTTCAAGCGCTTGCAAAGTCACAAGCAGCACTCGAAGCATTTGTTTTTATAGCGCATCTCTTCTTTCAATAGGCATATCGATTTTCACCATGGATGGTGAACTTTAAAAGCTTTTTAAGCTTTTGTGTTGTTAATGATTTTTAAGAATACCAACATTTACATAACATAACAATCAGCTTAACAAGAGCTCCTTAACTATTTCTTGTTAAGCTAACAACTAGAATAGGGCTGTAAGGCTGTGTGAGAATTGATATAAATGCGACCTAAACTAAATTATGTCGATAAGGCAGTGGTTCCTAATTTAGGAAGCATTTGCATTTAGGTAGCTTGAGAATTACCTAAATTATTTAGGAAGCACTGCCTTATCGACACAATTTAGTTTAGGTCGCATTTAGATCAATTCGCCTATCAATCAGCCTAGAAATCGACCGTGTTGGTTCCAACCATAATTTTTCACGCGGAATCGCAAATTTGTATTAAAATTTTTTAAAACTTTCTTGAGTTTTATCTATAAAATAATAACTCCTTTTTCCGACTCTGCGTTAAAAATTATTCACGTTAGGGCTAAATATTTTGATTCAAACTGTTCAAATAGTAAACAGTAAATATTTTTTAAGAATTTTTTTTCTGATACTTACTACCAGTGAATTTTTTGAACTTATTTTCACTTTGTGTTGAAAAAGCACTTTTTTGGTACTCAAAAAATTACACCTTTTTGTATCATTCGTCGGACTGAAATTCCTCTCGAAGCAGCAAACATTTTCTATGTTCGAAAAAGAGTATACAAAAAACTTAACCCTTAAAGGCCTGACATTTTTATATTATTTAGATTTAAAAAATAATCCAAATAATTAAAAGTTATAATAATTTACTTAAACGAATTAACATTTTTCTTAAAGCTATGTAAATTTTATGAATGCATAATGAATGCATAAGTTTAATTACACTGATCCTAGCACAGTGCCACATTTTTTTACCACTTGGTGATGAAAATTTGAGTATAAAAAAAGTGGTGCGGTCGAGGGACCCCCGTCAGGAACGAAGTCCCTTATGCTTTTTCTTCAATTCCGAATGTAATTCGAAATAAATACTGTATACTTTAATTTTTTTTTATTATTTTTTGTTTTATATAATTTTTTCAAGGCAAATAATGCAAATGAACAATAAAATCAAAAAGTTTAATTTAATATTTTAGAAAAAAAAGATTTATTTATAAAAAATTATTATGCCAAATTGATTTTATATGATTTAAATACAAATTCTAAATGTTTGATAGTTTAAATCATACTTGATTTTAAATACAAATTCTAGTTGTTTGCTAATTTAAAATCGTTTATTGAGCTTAAGGTCAAAGCTAGAACAATTAATTGTTCTAACGAATCTTTCCAAAGAAACAACAATTTGTTGTTATATTATTTATTGTTAATAATTGTATTTAAAATCAGGTGTGATTTAAACTATTAAACATTTAGAATTTGTATTTAAATCATATAAAATCAACATAATCAATAACAAGGTCATTTAGAAAAAACTTTAAGTATTCAAAATTTTTATGAGAGATGAAACTAGGCAGTTACCGTTGCCAGCGATGTTTGTTTCATGACGCAACAAGTCGTTGAGCATTGAATATTCATCATGTTCCTCGTATGGAGCTTGAATTGATTGGAATGTTGGATTGAAAACTGGAATTACTTAAGAGCATAAAAAAACACATTTTTAGAGTCCACCCTAGAGTCAAAAAATTTTTTGAAATGCTTACATCAGATTCGAAATACGCGACCAGCGCATCCACAAAGAGTATAAAACAAAAACACGTTTTTAGGGTTCACCCTAGTGTTAAAATTAATTATGATATTTTGATACGCAAAGAGTATAAAGCAAAAAAACATATTTTTTGGTTCACCCTAGTGTCAAAAAACATTTTGAGATTCTAACATCAGATTCGAAATCAGCGACCAGCGCATTTAGAGTCCACCCTAGTATCAAAAAACTTTTTGATATTCGTACATCAGGTTCGAAATCAGGTACATTAGGTTCAAGCGACTCCTTAATACAGCTATCTCTTTGCATATCTATATATATAAAAATGGATGTATGTATGTGGGTATGTGGGTATGTGGGTATGTGGCTATATCACATATAGACTCCAAAACCGCTGAACCGATCTTTATGAAATTTTCAGGGAAACTGAAGCCACATCTTGAGAGTGTTCCTGTGAGGTTTGGTAACTATTGAAAAAGGGGGCGTGGTACCTCCCATACAAGCCAAATTTACGCTATCGATCGCAAACCAAAAAAAGGATATATTAAGACGGTTTCAATCGTAAAAAACTAAGATTTAGTAATTTTGTTCAGATGGTTACTGTCGGTAACTGTACGAAAAATGGGCGTGGTCGTAATATAAATACGCCCACTTTTTTGAAATCATGGCAATTCCGGAGTTTTACACATTTTTACAGTGAAACTTGCTGTGTAGGTAATCTAAGAGGCGGTCACTATATGTAAATGTTTTCACGCCCACGTTTACCGCCCACAAATCAATATCTCTATATATAAAAAGCAAAACGATGTGTGTCTGGCTGTGTGATGTCTATAGACTCAAAAACTACTGAATCGATTGACCTGAAATTTTGGCAGTCGATTTGTTTCAGGTACGAGATGGTTTAGGAACAAAAATTTGCCACTCCCCCTTTTTACCGCCCCCAAATCAATAAAAATGTTATATTTCAGTCGGTTTGGGTCGTATAAGGCTAAAATTTTGTAATTTAGTATGTTCGGTTACTGTCGACAACTGTACTAAAAATGGGTTTCCACGCCCCCTTTTACCGCCCAAAAATAAATGAAAATGGTTCATTTCAGATGGTTTTGGTCGTATAAGACTTAAATTTGGTACTTTGGTTTGTGAAGTTACTGACAGTAAATGTACGAAAAGTTGGTTTCCACACCCCCTTTTTGCGCCCACAAATCAGTGAAAATGGTATATTTCAAGCAGTTTTGACCGTATGAGACTAACATGTGATACCTAAGTTTGTATGGTTACTTTCGGCAACTGTACTAAAAAAAGGCGTCATCGCTATATAGCCACACCCATTTTTTGAGAAATCATTAAAATTGACTACTGGGTCGATTGAGCTAAAATGTTGGCTTAGTTTGTACAGTTACTGTCAGCAACTGAACTAAAAATTGGTTTCCACGCCCCCTTTTACCGCCCACAAACCAATGAAAACGTTTTATTTCAACGGTTTGGGTCGTTTTAGACAAAAATTTTGTAATTCAGTTCATACGGTTACTCTCGGCAAGTGCACTAAAAATAAGCCTGTCCCACTTTAGTTAAACTCACTTTTCGGGGAGTTAGCATCGAGTGAAGTAAAATGCGCCAGGCTCAACCTAAATTGAGCTGAAATTTGGGCATTCGATTTGTTTCGATTACGAGATGGCTCTAAGGAAATATTTTGCAGCACCCCTTTTTACCGCTTGCAAAACAACAAAAATGTTATATTTCGCACGGTTTTGATCGTATTAGACCAAAATTTGGTTATTTAGTTCATATGGTTACTTTCGGCAGCTATTCGACATTTTCGTATATGGCAGTAAGGCGGTCTATGGCAGAACAACGTCTGCCGAGGAGAGTGAGTGTTCCTGTGAGGTTTGGTAACGTTTGGACGAGGGGGCGTGGTACCTCCCATACAAGCTAAATTTGCGCTACCGACCACAAACCAAATAAAGGATATATATCAGACGGTTTCGATCGTAAAAAACTAAGATTTAGTAATTTTGTTCAGATGGTTACTGTCAGTAACTGTACAAAAAATGTGCGTGGTCGCAATATATATACGCCCACTTTTTCGAAATCATGGCAATTCCGAAGTTCTACACATTTTTATAGTGAAACTTGCTGTGTAGGTGCTCCAAGAGGCAGTCACGATACATTAATGTTTTCAAGCCCACTTTTACCGCCCACAAATCAATATCTGTATATATAAAAATGAGTCGTGATTTGTTCGGATGCTTAAAACTTGAAAACGACTGAACCAAATTGGATACTTCTTTCTACTGGTTTAGGAAAAATATAATGCCACACCCCCTTTTGTCGCCCACAAACCAATAAAAATGCTGTATTTAAGACGGTTTTGGTCGTATTAAATTAAAATTTGGTAAATAAGTTCGTATGATAACTATCATTAACTTTAATAAAAATGGGCGTGGTCACACTTCATCTACGCTTACTTTTAAGAAAATATCAAAATACTTCGAAACTATTGGTCCGATTGAGCTCAAATTTTGTAAGTACGCTTTGCTTTGAGTACGAGATGGTTTAAGAGGAAATGCCACACCCCCTTTTACCTCCCACATATATATAAAAAATTGTTGTTATCGAATAGCTTTAGAGTTATGGGTCGCACAGCTTAGAAATTCGGTATTCGACCACAATTTAGACGTACCGTTTCAGTGATGAAATTTTATGGTAGTGGACAAGGGGGAGGGGCACCTCCCATACTACCCAAATTTGTGATATCGAATAGCTTTGAAGTTATAGGAATTCAGCTATGGAATTCAGTTTTTGACCTCAATTTACACATGCAGTTTCAATGGTTTTATTTTATGGGCGTTAGACAGGGAGGCGTGACATCTCCCTTACAACCCAAATTTGCGATATCGAATTGCTTTGAAGTTATAGGTTGACAGCTTAAGAATTCGGTATTCGACCTACATTTATGCATGCACTTTCATTCCTCTACATTTTGTGAGCGTAGGGAAAAGGGGAATTGCACTTCCCAAACAACCCAACTTTGTGCTATCAAATAGCTTTGGAGTTATAGGTCGCACAACGCCGGAATTCAGTATTCGACCTCAATGTTCACATGCAGTTTCATTGATTCAATTTTATGTTCATTGGTATGAGGGGCGTGGCACCTCCCATTTAACGTAAATTTGCGATATCGAATATCAGCGTCAGAATTCAGTATTCGGCCCCAATTTATACATGCAGTTTCATTAATTACATTTTATGAGCGTTGATCAAGGGGGAGTGGCACCTCCCATACAACGAAAATTTGTGATATCGACAAGGGGGAGTGAAACCTCCTATTTAACCCAAAATAGATATATCAAATAGCTTTGGGGATATAGGTCTCACAGCTTTGGAATTCAGTATTGGACCTCAATGTACACATGCAGTTTCATTGATTACATTTTATGAGCGTTTATCAAGGGGAAGTGGCACCTCCCATGCAACGAAAATTTGTGATATCGAATAGCTTTGGAGTTCAAGGTCGCACAGCGTCGGAATTCAGTATTCGACCAAAATTTACGCTTGCAGATTTACTGATAAAATTTTTTAGTGTTTATCGGGTGGGCGTGACACCTCCAATTGAACCTAAATTTGCGATATCGAATAGCTTTGGAGTTATAGGTAACTCAGCCACGGAATTCAGTATTCGACCTCAATTTACACATGCAGTTTCATTGGTAAAATTTTATGGGCGTAAGGAAAAGGGTAGTGGTACCTCCCATACAACCCAAATTTGTGCTATCGAATAGTTTTGGAGTTATATGTCGCACAGTTTTGGAATTCGGTATTCAACCTCCATGTACACATGCAGTTTAATTGATTACATTCTATGTGCGATGATCAAGAGGGCGTGGCACTTCCTATACAACCAAAATTTGTTATATCGAATAGCTTTGTGGATATAGGTCGCACAGTCTCAGAATTCAGTATATGACCTCAGTTTAGACATGCTGTTTAACTGATTACATTTTATGGGCGTTTGACAAGGGAGAGTGGCAGCAACGCGCCGGGTTTCAGCTAGTAAGAGTATAAAAACAGATTTTCAGGGACCACACTAGTGTCACAAAAACTTTTTGAAATTAAAAACTAGGTTCGAAATCAGCGATCCCCTATACTGCTAGAACATATACAAAGATTAAAAAATGAACATACAGATTTTTAGGGTCAACCCTAGCGCTAATTTTTTTTCCAAAATTCTTACCTACGATTTGAAATCAGTGACCAGCGCATCTACAAAGAGTATAAAACAAAAACACATTTTTAGGATTCACCCTGGTGTCAACAAACTTTGTAAATTCAAACATAAGATTCAAAATCGGTGACTCCTTAATACTGCAAACACATGCCCAAAAGATATAAAGCAAAAAGCAAATTTTAAGGGTCATCCCTTGTGTCAAAAACTTTGTAAAATTCTTACATCAAACTGCTAGAACATATACAAAGATTAAAAAACGAACAAACAGATTTTTAGGGTCAACCCTAGCGCTAAATTTTTTTTCAAAATTCTAACCTAAGATTCGAAATCAGTGACCAGCGCATCTACAAAGAGTATAAGACTAAAACAAATTTTTAGGATTCACCCTGGTGTCAACAAATTTTGTAAATTCTAACATAAGACTCAAAATCAGTGACCCCTTAATACTGCAAACACATACCCAAAATATATAAAGCAAAAAGCAAATTTTTGGGTCCACACTAGTGTCAAAAACTTTTTAAAATTCTAACATCAAATTCGAAATCAGCGACCAGCGCATCTATAAAGAGTATAAAGCTAAAAAACACACTTTTAGGGTCCACCCTAGTGTCAAAAACTTTTTGAAATTCTTATATCAAATCCGAAATCAGCCAAATACTGCCAGCAAAATATACAAAAAGTAAAGCACAAAAAAAAAATTGTATATGGTCCACCCTAGTTTAAAAAATATTTTGTTAAAATCTAACATAAACTTCGAAATCAGCGAACAGCCCATCTAAAAAGCCCATCTACATTTTTTGAATATCCTAACATCAGATATATCCTAACATCAAATAAATAATAAAAAAAAAAAAAAATAATAATCACAAAAAAGTGAATCAGTGAATAACGAAATATGAATGCATTCCATGAATGCAAAATTGATTTATAAATAAAATTTTTAATTCTATTAATAATAAAATAATTAATAATGAATAATTTTTTTTATTTATTTGAATGCTATTCACAAAGAATGCAATTCACAAAGAATTTCAGAATTTTCAGTTATTCTTTTTTTATTCATTATTCATTTGTTGTTCAGCATTCTTTTTTTATTCTTTATTAATTTTTTATTCATTATTCATCATTGTTCTTTTTTGATTCAATATTCATTTTTTATTCATTATTAGTTTTTTATTCATTATTCATTTTTTAACATTATTCATTTTTTAATCATTATTAATTTTTTATTCATTATTTATTTCTTATTCTTTATTAATTTTTTGTTCTTTATTCATTTGTTATTTATTTTTTATTTATGGCTTATGACTAAAATTAATAAAAAATGAATAAAGAATAAAAAATTAATTATGAATAAAAAATAAATAATGACTAAAAAATAAATAAAGAATAAAAATAAATAATGACTGAAGAATGAATAAAGAATAAGAAAAGAATAATGAATAACAAATTAATCTATATATATAAAATAGGATGTGTGTATGTATGTAACGTATGGACTCCAAAACGGCTGGGCCGATTTTGATGAAATTTTCAGGTAATGTTCATCTTGGTACGGTGGGTAACATAGGCTATATTTGGACCCGATAGGTGGCGCTGGGGTGGACTTATATCGAAAATTTGAATTTATGGACCAATTTAACTGAAATTCAGAATGTATGTTTGTTTGATCATAAGAAAAAAATTTGTGTATAAATGGACACGGTAGGTGGCGCTGAAGGTGACTTATTTCGAAAATTCGATGGCGTGAAAAATATATAAATACTTTTAATTTTATTTTATAACGAGGGGAGTAGCGAAGCACACCGAGTTCAGCTAGTAATGAATAAAAGATTAATATTGAATAAAAAATGAATAAAGAATAAAAAACGAATAATGAATAACAAATGAATAATGAATAAAAAATGAATAATGAGTAACAAAAAAATAATGAATAAAAAAATGAATAACGAATAAAAAATTAATAATGAATAAAAAAAGAATAATTGAAAATTCTGAAATTCTTTGTGAATTGCATTCTTTGTGAATAGCATTCAAATGAATAAAAAAATGCTTTATTATTCTGAATAACGACAATGAATAATTAAAATGAATGATTAATCAACTAAATGTGAATCAAAAAATTTTTATAAATCAATTTTGCATTCATTGAATGCATTCTTGTGAAGTTATTCTGTTGTACTTATTGTATTCTTTTACAACTCTGATCTCAGTGTCAGGAAATTTTTGAATTTTTAACATCAGGTTCGAAATCAGCGATCCCTTACTGCAAGCACATAAACAAACAGTATAAACGCATTTTAAGAGTCCACCCTAGTGTAAAAAATACTTTTTTAAATTATTCTAACATAAGATTCGAAATCAGCGATCAGCGCAGCTACAGAGTCTAAAAGAAAAAAAAAACACATATATGGGGCCCACCCCAGTAGCAACATAAGATTCGAAATCTGCGACCCCTTAACCCTTTCAAGCATAGGGACACATTTGTCCCCCCATAATTTTCACAATTTACAGTAATATTGGCTAAGTATAAAACAATTAATTGTAAACAATTAATAATAAACTTAAAACCAAAAAAGGCCAAGTAAATGAATTTAACACAAATTAATAACAAGTTGCTTTTTTTAAAATGAAAGATATATATTTGAAGAAAAATGATTTTTTTTAAGACAAAATATTGGATTAATTAGTAAGATAGAGAAAATTGGCGAGGGATCTAAAAAAAGTTGTTTTGCCGTGATCACTGCTGCTCGTCGCTGAGTTATCTAAAACAAAAATAAAGGAAAGATCATTAGTTAGTGAAATAGTGCTCTCGATAAACGAAGGTATTTGAAAAATTATAAAATGGAAAAAAAATATTTTTTTTTCCAAAATTCTATCTAGTTAAGCGCACAACTGCAATAAATTATCTCACGTATGATTAAAAAAAAAAACAACACACAAATAAAAATAAAAAAATAGACTGCTAGAATCTCCCCAGCAGGCAATTAAGCGAGTGCTCTGCAAAAGAAGGCATGCTAGCAGTGCTATTACTGGCGTCAATACTCCTTCTTGATGAGTGCTTCTGTAAGGCTTACCTTTTGAAGGTTCTAATTCTTTTCATATTATTTTATATAGAAAAGTTTAAAAAAAAATTTCGAAAAAATTATAAATGAATAGAACAATTTAAAAAATTAAATTTAAAAAAAAGGAAAAAAAAATTTTTTGTCCGAGTTGAATCTAAAACCCTGGTATCTGAATACTACCACATTACATATCATATTATATTTATATAATTAAATGGAAAAATTCCAAATCTTTTACAAAAACATTTTAAAACTAGTAATTAATTATCTTCGACTGGACCGAAGTTAAAATACCCCCACGGCCGAATTAGAGTATATATAAAGTCTTAAGCAAACTGTTAAATATTTATCGGTGAAATTATTTTCGTCAGAGTTTTACTGAAAATAATAATTTTTGTGTTTAACAATAATAACAATTATGAAAATAGTATTGTTATGAAAATAAATTTTAATAAAAAGAAATTTAAATTAACGCTATCTCAACAATAAACATAATTTTATTAGATTTCGTAAAAAAAAAATCTTTCATTTCAATAATTTGGAGCTTATTACGGCTGTTTGCCGCCTTAGGCATTTGCCTCGTAATTTTTACGGAATTGAAATAGATTTTACCGTTTTGGTAAGCTCACCTTGTATGGGAGGTAGAAGCGATTTTTATTCGACTTTTAAAAATTTCATGCGAGCAAAATTTGAAGTCACTAGATTAATTTTTGTGAGATTTTAAGAGACTTTATTTTAAGAGACTGTTTTAGCAACATCTCTGTTTATGGAAGGTAGCCGTGGCTTTCATTAGATTTTTCCAAATTTCGTACCTTAAGTTTATATTAATTTTTAAAGATTTTGTGAAAATTTTTTAGTCATTATAGATTCATTTTTGTGGAATTGAAAGAGATTTTATCGTTTTGTGTAAGCCATTTTGTATGAGAGATAGGCGTGGTTTTCATCCGATTTTAACAAATTTCATACTCAAAGCTTATAATAAATATTAAAGACGCAGTGCAAAATTTTAAGACATTATTTAATTAGTTTAAGTTAAATATTAAGTACACTGTGCAAAATTTCAAGTCATTAAACTAGTTTTTGTGGAATTTAAAGAGATTTTACCGTTTATGGTAAGTCACTTTAGGTAGGCGTGGTTTTCATCCCAATTTTCCCAATAAATATTAAAGACGCCGTGCAAAATTTAAAGACATTATATTAGTTTTTTTGGATTTTAAAGAGATTTTACCGTTTTGGTTAAGGCACTTTGTATGGGAGGTAGGCGTGGTTTTTATCCGATTTGGCTCATTTTCGAACTTGACCTCCACCTTTGAATAAAAAGCTTATATTTTATATTAATACGCAAACATCAAATGCTGTCGTACACTTTTTTGATATTTATTTTAGAATAAGGGCAATGAAACGTAAATCATTCGAAAGGTACTGCTCCATAGATTTGCCAAATCATGCTTAAGCTTTTAAATTGATGACTTCTGACCCGAAATATTAACGTTAAATTTTATATTAATTTTAGCAAGGAATCTAAGGGCTAAGAAGAGCTAGAATAGTGAACGAGATATCAGATGAAAGGTCTGGCTGCACAATATGATTACATTTTGTATTAGTGACCTTCGACCTGAAATATGAGCGTGAAAAGAGCATTTCTTAAATAAAACCTAAACTGTAAGAGATAGAAAAAAATGATGTAAAAGAAAATTTGATACATTGATAAGATGTGCAAAAAATATCTTAGACATTTTTTGCCATCTCTTGCGTATACCCTACAATAAGCGTTTTTATATGTTACAAGTGTGATGATATATTGTGGTGGTAAAATTCCTTAAAATATTAAATTTTAAAAAATGTCCGTTATTTTGACATTAAAATAATTGTGATATCTCGAAAACTATAGATGTTTTCAGTACAATGCATTTTTGTACGAAAAGTTGATGGTTCAGAAATATAACGGTATACGAAAGCTTTTTTGGTAATATATTTCGTGGATAGTATGTTTAAAAAATTCCCGTTATGATGACATCAAAATTATTCAGATATCTCAAAGAATGTATATTTTCTCAGCACAACGTACTTCCTTGAAGCAAGTTCATTGCCTCCGAATTAGAAAAAAAAAAACGATTGAAATTTCAAGTTTTGATTTTGCAAGCAAATATCTCTGCCATTTTTCAATCGTTTCAATCAGCAAGATCAGTTAAATAACCTTTAAGAAATAAGAAAAAATGTACCGTTATCTCACGAATTGAATGAGTTATATTGTTTTAAATAAGCCTCTAAAATATTCAGTTTTTGCTCAAAAAATAGGCCAAATGTTTTTTTGTTGTAATTTCTTTTTCTTATTAATTTTTTTTTTACACTCTTTCTTATGATATACCATTTACTTGCAGAAATTGTTTGAATTTGACACATAATTCAATAAACAGTTTCTGTCATCGAAAATCATGAGCTACTTACTACCCCCAAATGATTTTTTTGATGAAAATGAAATTTTCCAAAATGTTGTTTTTATATATTTACAAAGTTATACAGCTCAAGAAATAATTTCTGTGAAAAAATTTTCAAATATTTCAAACCACTTCATAGTTATATACACTAATCTATGTTTTAAGCCATATCGTTATATATAAAAACTAGCTGAAACCCGGCGCGTTGCTGCCACTCTCCCTATTTAAACGCCCATAAAATGTTATCAGTTAAACAGCATGTCTAAATTGAGGTCAAATACTGAATTCTGAGACTGTGCGACCTATATCCACAAAGCAATTCGATATAACAAATTTGGGTTGTATAGGAAGTGCCACTCTCTCTTCATCACCGCTAATAGAATGTAATCAATTAAACTGGATGTCTACATGGCGATCGAATACCGAATTCCAAAACTGTGCGACATATAACTCCAAAACTATTCGATAGCACAAATTTTGATTGTATGGGAGGTGCCACACTCCTTTTCCCTACGCCCATAAAATTTTAGCAATGAAACTGCATGAGTACATTGAGGTCGAATACTGAATTTTGAGGCTGAGTTACCTATAACTCCAAATCTATTCGATATCGCAAATTTGGGTTAAATTGGAGGTGTCACGCCCCCTTGTCGTACGCCCATAAAATGTAATTAATGAAACTGCATGTATAAATTGGGGCCGAATACTGAATTCTGACGCTGATATTCAATATCGCAAATTTACGTTAAATGGGAGGTGCCACGCCCCTCTTACCAATGAACATAGATTGAATCAATGAAACTGCATGTGTATATTGAGGTCGAATACTGAATTTCGGCGTTGTACGACTTATAACTCTAAAACTATTTGATAGCACAAAGTTGGGTTGTATGGGAAGTGCCACTCCCCTTTGCCCTACGACGACAAAATGTAAGTATTGAAAATGCATGTATAAATTTAGGTCGAATACCGAATTCTTACGCTGTCAACCTATAACTTCAAAGCAATACGATATCGCAAATTTGGGTTGTAAGGGAGATGTCACGCCTCCCTGTCCAACGCCCATAAAATAAACCATTGAAACTGCATGTGTAAATTGAAGTCAAAAACTGAATTCCAAAGATGAATTCCTATAACTTCAAAGCTATTCGATATCACAAATTTGGGTTGTATCGGAGGTGCCCCTCCCCCTTGTCCACTCCCATAAAATTTCATCACAGAAACGGTACGTCTAAATTGTGGTCGAATACCGAATTTCTAAGCTGTGCGACCCATAACTCTAACTAAAGCTATTCGATAACAACAATTTTTTATTTATATGTGGGAGGTAAAAGGGGGTGTGGCATTGCCCCTTAAACCATCTTGTACTCAAAGCAAAGCGTACTTACAAAATTTGAGCTCAATCGGACCAATGGTTTCGAAGTATTTTGATATTTTCTTTAAAGTAGGCGTAGATGAATTGTGACCACGCCCATTTTTTCAAAGTTAATTATAGTTATCATACGAACTTATTTACCAAATTTTAATTTCATACGACCAAAACCGTCTTAAATACAGCATTTTAATTGATTTGTGGGCGACAAAAGGGGGTGTGGTACAAAACCTGCAAAGATACACACATGCAATTTCTTATGTGCACCCTCCACACAGACCCCAATCACCCCTGAAAATTTCATTGAAATCGGGCAAACCGTCTAGGAGGAGTATGCGAACAGGAAGTTTTGCCAATTAATTTTATATATATAGATATCAAAACAGTGGGCGCAAAAGTGGGCGTGGTCAATTTTTCTTTCAGTAAACACTTAAATTGGATTACTACGAACATTTGAAAAAAAAATTATCCAAATCGGTCCAGCCGTTTTCCGATTTTAGATAAATTGAAAAAAGTGGGCGCAAAAGTGGGCGTGGTCAATTTTTCTTTCCGACAAAACTTAAATTGGATTACTATGAACATTAAACAAAAAATTATCCAAATCGGTCCAGCCGTTTTCCGATTTTAGATAAATCAAAAAAGTGGGCGCAAAGTGGGCGTGGTCAATTTTTCTTTCCGTAAAAACCTAAGTTGGACTATTACGAACATTTTAAAAAAAAAATTATCCAAATCGGTTCAGCCGTTCTCAACTGATGCAATTACCAACGAACGACATTTGATTTTTATTTATATAGAATTCAATTAACTTTCGTTCATTTGTCGTATGACCATTTTTTCCCTTTGTTATTGGTTGCGTGCTATTTTGATTGCTATTTCCAACAAAAATAGCGCGTATGTACACAATTTGAACTGCATAAAATTCATACATTTACTTTTCATATCAATTAAAATCAAATTTGCAAAAAAAAAAAATTTCCAATAGGTCCAAAACCCTTCACTCAAACACATATAACTCGACCAAATCAAAACATTTTCAAACAATTTTTTTTTTAAAACCATCAAGAGATTTTTTTTTTACCCAGCCGAACTCTCAAACACTCGTCACAAACAGATTTGACAACATTTTTTTATATATATAGATAGGCGTAGGAGAAACAGTTCTTCCGTGTTTCTGAACCGATTTTGATAATTTTTTTAAATAAATTAGAGTTGGGAGAAGAAGTTCACTATTCAAGAATAGTTATGTGAACTTTGACCTGAAATATGAGCATTGAAGGAATATTTCTGAAGTAAAACCTAAACTATAAGAAATGGAAGAACATGGCGTAGGAGGAAATTTTAGGTATAGGAAATACATTTTTCGCTATCTTTTACGGATACCCTACAATAAGCATTTCTGTATGTAACATGTGTGAATATATATTGTGATGGTGAAATTTCTTATAAATAGTAAATTCTGAAAAATTCCCTTTATTTTGACATCAAAGTTATGGCGATATCTTGAAAAGTATAGCTTTTCTCAGCACAACGTATTTTTATACGAAAAGCCCTGGTTTTGAAAAATAACGGTGTACGAAAGTTTTCATGGGTAATGTTTTTACAGATATTTTGAAAAAAATCTTCGACTATTTTTATATAAAAATTAATGCGATAATTTGAAACTGAAAATTGTCTTAGTTCAGCACATTTTCTTAAAGCAAGGTCATCTCAGAACTAGAAAAAAAACGATTGAAATTTCAGAAGGTTGGTCGAATTTTGGCCACAGGCGATACTAGTATATTGAAGTATTAAAAAATTATGGCTATTATCGTATATACAGACGGACGGACAGACGGACAGACAGACATGGCTTAATCGACTCAGGAGGTGATGCTGATCAAAATTATATATACTTTTCTATACCTGCCACGCTTCCTTATCGGCGTTACAAACGGAAAGACAAAGTTAAATACCCCTTTTAAGTTTTTTAAATGTGGGGGTATAAAGAATTTAAACAGAAAAATTTGTAAAATAATGTAGACTTAAAAAAAATACAAAAAAATAATTTTTTTCGTTTTGTCCCAGCTGAGTCTCGAACCCGTGCTCCCGAAAGCTTACTTTCATTTGTAATGATGCAATATCAGCTTAATTTTATTAAGAACTGTAATGGACGAGTGGATAGGATGTCGGACCGCCACATGAGAGGACGTTGGTTCAAATCTGGAAATTGTCAGTCGATTTTTTTTTCATGTTGATATTTATATTGCTTTTCTTTCTAACGTGCATTCTCAAAAAGGGCTTCTAGCAGGCCTCTTTAGAGTCGCGAGAGCAGAAGGCCTGAAAAATTTTCTCGTTTTATAGAAATAAGAAAGTATACTTGGATATGAGTGTGAAAGCACTTCGAAATCCATATGAAGGCCTGCTAGTAGTGCTTCGAACTGCAGCCATTGCCGACTGAGTCAATACTCGTATGGACAAACACAGCGCACTCGCCTGTTACCCAGTGGGCAAAAGCAGGGCATTGAAGCGCTTCTAGCAGGCCATCATATGAATTTCTTAGCCCTTCCGTACTCATATTCAAGCCCATTAACTTTTTTATATGAAACGAGAAAATTCTAGGCCTTCCTCTCTCGCGACTCTAAAGAAGCCTGCTAGAAGCACTTTTTTGAGAATGCACGTTAGAAAGAAAAGCAATATATATATCAACTTTAAATAAAAAACTTCTGACAATTTCCAGATTTGAACCAACGTCCTGTCATGTGGCAGTCTGGCATCTCATCCACTCGTCTACCGCAGTTGTTAATAAACTCTAGCTTATTTTGCATCATCACAATGAAAAAATTTTTTTGTATTTTTTCTAAATTTAAATTTTTTTACAACATTTTTCTGTTCATTCAACTGTGACAAAAAAATTTTTTAAAAACCTAGATTAAAGAAATCTAGATAGATATAAAAAAATATATAAAGACTCCAAACCTTCAAAAGGTAGGCTTTACAGAAGCACTCATCAATACAGCGAGCATGGAAGGTATATTGACGCCAATAAGAGCATTACTAGAATGCCTTCTATTGCGTACCACTAGCTTAAATGCCTACTGGGTAGTTTGTAGTCTGTTCGATACTCTCACGCATACACGCACATCAATCTCAATGTTACGTGACGGTTTCTACCAAATCACAATACTTCGCGTAAAGGAACTTCGTTCCAAAAAACAGTTTTTCATTTAATTTGACTTTAGAATTTGGAATAATGCAAAGCCGATACCTTTACAAAATATTTTTTGAGAATTAGAGAACAACACTGCCCACTCTTATGATCTGTAATTACTTTACATTAATTATATGAAAAGCCTTCTTTGGGATTATTTTATAACAAAAAGATTTCTTCAAGAGAATTAAACAAATTCCTATATTTTTTGCTTTAACCTAAGCTCAATCGCAAACAATTCGAATTAATTTCGTCTTTTTCTATTTCTAGACCAAGCCCTCAATAAATTCAAAGAAAAAATGTTGCGTTCTCCTGTAATAGCACTATGCATAGCTCTCGCTTGCCTAACCAGCCAGGTTAACAGCAAAACCGTATTTCGACGCACCGATAAAATCTCGGAAAACTTTAAGCAGCTCGACTTGCTTCCAGAAGAGATCGACCCAAATGTTGCGCCTCCAGTTAAGCAAGAACTTGTTGAAACAATTGATCCTGCAGATGTTGCCGCAACAGGTAGCGTCGATAACTCTGTTAATGATGTGGTAGATGTTGCTGACGAAGTAGTCGACGAGGCTGCCAACGAAGTCGAGGGTGTTTTGGAGGTCGTTACTGAAGTTTCAGTTGCTGCTGCTGCCGCTGTTGCTACAACCACAGCCAAACCTGCTAAACTTAAACCAACCCCGGAAGCTACTACGGCATCAGCCAATAGTTCGGATGACGCCCAGGGACTGAACAAATATTGTAAATGCACAGACAGTCATTGCGATTGTTGCCGCACCATCGGTCTACCAATTCTTCCAATACGTAGTCAAGGCTGTGCCAAAATCACGTATTTGGGCAATGAGAAAATGTCGGTATCACTCAAGTACGGTGACCTGACTTTGATAACCAGAACCATATCCGGTAAGATTTGATAGTTTTTTATTTATTTGTGTTAAGAGCTAAGGGTCAATTTTCTCTTTAGGCAAGCGAGCCAGGCCAATTTGTGTGGGTCTTCCTGGCGGTGAGAACGAGTTTTGCGGACGCATCTATGGACTGTCCAAGGGTAAGGAAGACTTCAAAGCCTGTCTGGGCTTTGAGCTGCGTTCCGATGAAGATGATGTTGAAGCTGCTCTACGGGTCAGCTGCTTTAAATTTGGACCAGGTGGTCTGCGTGTTGCCGAAGCCGAGCCGCTTCCTAGTGAGTTGAACAAAGACGAGGATGACGACGATGACATATTTGGGTTTGGAGGTGAGCAAGTGTAGCTATGAGTGATTTATGAGTAATTTAAACAAACTATAGGTGGTGGCGACGATGATGACGATGATGATTACGATGCAGATGAGGCTGACAACGAGGATGAGGACGAAGAGGAGGATGAGGAATATGCCGATGCAGAAGACACTGGGGCACCTGCAGATGCAGACTACGGCGGTTTTAGTTTAGGTGGTCTTTTGGCCGAATTGGCGGATGACGATGAGGAAACAACTGTTGGAAGTAACACCAACAAAAATAAGCCAGCTGCAGTAACCGTTGCTACAGATTCCACACGCACTGTTACCGCAAGTCATAAGGATATGATGCAAAGCAAGAATATTAAAGGCAAAGGTAAGGAAGATGTGACAGTTGATGCGGCAGGTGCTGCCGCTAGCGCTGCAGATGCAATCGTTTCCGCCGAAGAAGCTGCTGTCACAGCTGTTGCTACTACAGTTGCACCTGCCGTAAGCGATGCCGCTGCTACAACAGTTAAATCGAAAAAAACGAAAAAGAACAAGAAGAAGAATAGAGAAACTGACTACGCCTTTGAAATACTCAATGGAATTTTGGATTTTTTTAACTAAGCTTTCAAAAGTAATATTTTCTAGAGGGATAGAAATATTTAGTGTAAATATCTTATCGCAGTGATAAAAGCAGAAATTTTCAATACGCGTATGAGTTATTAGCGAGTAAAAAGGACTCTTAAAATTTTAGCACTTAGCTTATAATTAATTAATTAATTTATTTATTTATTTATGAAATAAAATAATAACGAATAATTGTCAAATATTTAAGCGAACCGCCGAGAATAAAATGTAAATGTAAATCTTTGAATCGAAATTTGATTAGTGTGAATAAAAGTATAAGGTATTAATTAACTTAACATGTGCATGTGCAGTGCGTTTCATATATATAGGCATTTCCATCGTAGGTCACGCGACATGCGTACGACTTAAAGCTTCATTTTCTCGGAAGTTTATGTTATTAATGAAAAAAAATTTCTTATGTACATATGTCTTACAAGACATAGTAATGTTATGATCTACCAAAATTGTCGTCCATGTAACTATTTAAGTATGGCAGTGGTAAATATCGCAGTGTGTTTTACAAGCATGTTTAGATTTTAAAAACTCATCGAATTTTCCCATATAATTTGTTTTTGTTTTTATTTTTAAATATTGGGAAAATAGTGAAATTTCATAATGAACCCACTTACCTATGGACTTTGCTTATTTAAAAATATATTGAGTTCCCAAAAAATATTTGCCCTAACTCATGCGACATAACCCACGCGACAAAATTTCCGTAATTTTAAATTGGGTAATTAAGTAATTAGGTAGTAAAGTAATTATGTAATTTAGTAATTAACCAACAAATTTAATATATTGCCCTCTTCTTGCCTCAACCATTTTTCTATTATCGTTAGCCAATGCCTTCCATTTTTACTAAAACAAAAAGTTTACGAAACATTTACTAAACATTTACGAAAAAGGAAACTACATTTGTGAAACAGTGCAGACGATTTGATCATCAGGGTTAATAAATTTATATAGAAATTTCTTAAATTAATAAAATTAAAATGTTTCTCTTAAAAAAGTTTTTAATAAGTTTTAAGTTTTTGGTCATGATAGACTGTTTTTTTGGAAATGCCCATATAACCCATCCCCATTATCTATATATAAAGGGCTTAGTGCAAGAACATGATAAGCCACATAAAAAATATTTTGAAATAATCGACTCTAAAGTTTTGAAAAAATTTATTTTTGTATGAAGAAATGGAATTGAATTAATAAGGAATATCCAAAATCTCTTCAGTGGTTGCTGGCAATGCATTCAGTAATGTATTCAGCCTAAAAGAATGATTTTTTAGATCATGTGGCTTATCACGTTTTTGCAATAAGCCTTTCATATATAAAACAAAGTCGTGATTTTTTGTTAACCGCCTTACACCCCCCTTCACCGCCCACAAATCAATAAAAACTATACATTTGAGACAGTTTTGGCCGCATAAGACTAAAACTTGGCAATTTATTTTTTTATTTTATTGTTGGAAACTGTAATAAAAAAAGGTTTCCATGCCCCCTTTAACCGCCCACAAATCAATTAAAATACTATATTTCAGACTGTTTTTTGGCTGTCTAAGATTAAAATTTGGTTAAATAGTTCGTATGGTTACTTTCAGCAACTGTACTAAAAATGGGCGTGATCGCGCTATGTTTGCGCCCCTTTTTCAGGGGATAAGCATGAAGTGAAGCAAAGTTCGATAGGTATAACCCAAATTAAGCTTAAATTTTGGCATTCGATTTGTTTTGAGTTCTAGATGGTAAAAGGGAAAAATATTTTGCCACACCCTCTCTTACCGCCTACAAATCAACAAAAATGCTATACTTTGGACGCTTTTGTTTGTATTAGACTAAAATTTAGTAACTTTGTTAATATAGTTATGTTCGGCAACTATTCTAAAAATGGTGAAAATTTAAAATTTTTTTCTCCGATTAGCATGAGAATTCGTATATGGCAGTAAGGCGGTGGAAGGACAACGTCTACCGGGGAATATCTTTATACATAAAATTCTTCTGTTCATGGCTTTGTCACTGAACTCCTCCTAAACAGTATTTGAGAGTATAATTCAGAAACGAGTTGAGAAATTGTCATAATTTTTTCACCATTACTTTTTATGCAAACAAAATTATTGTACAAAAATACAAAAAGAATAAACATAAAAAAAAAATCTTAAATTTTTCGATCGTATAAAATGTTTTTAAATTTTTACGATAGAAGCTTTGAATAAAACCTACATTTATGCTTACCATATGGAGGAACATTAAAAAATTCTCTCAATAACAAATATTTTTACCAAAGTTTTTTGTGAAATAAAGAAATTCGGGTTGTTTTTGGAAAATTATAAAAATTAGAAGGGAAACGAAAATGAAAAAGACCGAAACACGAAAATTAATCAAAATTTCAAACAAAAGAAAAAGAAATGTAATCCTTTGTAACATGACTGAGCTATTTACTTTCAAAGCCAGCACTTTCATTTTTGATATATTTTTTTTTTCTATTTCACCAAAAAATAAAATTAGTACTAAAAACTTTTTGTGTTTCTGGTACGAAATATAAGTACTGAGCTGTGCATGTTTTATATTGAAACTTGGTGTATATGTGCTATTAGACCAAGTGGTGGTCACTTTATACATAAATATTGCCACGCCTACTTTTACCGCCCCTTATATAAAACAGAAAATCGTTTGTGCAGTGTCTTTTAAGATCTCCTTAAAAGGATAACACCTTAAGATAATACTTAGGCGATAAGTAATAAAAAAACGAAAGTTGCCACACCCCCTATAACCGCCCACAAATCAATTGAAATGCTATATTTCAGACGATTTTTGCTGTATTGGAAAAAAAAGTTGTAATTTAGTTCGTATGGTTACTCTCGGCAACTCAGCTAAAAATGGGCGTGGTCAAACTATAAATATGCCCACTTTTCAGAAAGCATTATAATTACCGAGCTTTGCATGTTTTATAATGAAACTTGGGGTATGTAGCTATGAGACCCAGTAGTGGTCACTACATTTATAAGTGTTGTCACGCCTGCTTTTATCGCCCTTCTATGTATACAAAAACGGAAAAACCTTGGGCCACCAAATATACAACATATGTTATTAAAGTTAACATCTCGGTTAATAAAAAATAGCCACACCCCCTTTTACCACTCACAATTACATAAAAATGCTTTATTTAAGACGGTTTTCAGAGTCACGAATTTAAGCTTCAAAAAGAAACGTGTGCCATGTGTGGCTCGAATGGCACGTTGTTTGGACACTTCCATAGTTTTCAAAAATTCACAAAATGAAAATGATCACAAAGAAATTAGTTGAATTGGGGCAGTTCAACGTCTGTCGGGACCGCTAGTAAATATATAAAGAGATACATGTATAGATGGGTTTTGGGCTCCATTCATTATCTAAACATATTTCAGAACCTCCCTGCAAGGCTTGCTTTTGAATCTTTGATGTAATAAAAGCACGTGATGTGAAAAAATCCAGAAAATTCTTAAAATGGGTGCACACCTGTTAAAAAACGTGAATTTGTAGAAAAGTAAAATAAATGTTTTAAATCGAGTTTCCTATCTAACCTTAATCGGTTGTTTGTGTAAATTTTACACACTTTACAACTTCAAGCTGATATATCTTTAATGTCAGTTAAAATCCAGCTAGGATTTTGGCTCAATGTAAGAATCGTATGCAAAGTTTATGTTTTCGACGTTTTTTTTCACACTATATGTCGTTGCTAACCTTCAGAAAAAATTTCCCTAATAGCTTCTTGTGTGTAAAATCTACACACCATAATCTGGGCGCGGCTATGTCACTGTTTATTGTTAATTTTTGTTTCGATATTTTTTCAATTTTTAATTTTTTTAACTAGCTGAAACCCGGCACGTTACTATCACGCCCCCTTGTGTGATGCCCATAATATGTTAGGAGTAACTTGTGTATAAATTTCTCGTGTAAATTGTGGTCGAATACCGAATTCCGAGGCTGTGCAATCTATAATTGCAAAGGTATTCGATGTAGCAAATTTGGGTTGTTTAGGAAGAGCCATGCCCCCTTTTGTAATGCAGAAACCATCCTTGTTATGCGTGTAATAACTTCCTAAAGTTACCTTTTATACCAAAGCTATGCGATATCGAAAAGGTTGGGTATATTTGAGGTGCCACGCCCCTTTTTGTAATCAGCACCACACTTTACAAGCACATTCTCAAGATTTTGCTTCCGTTTCCCTGAAAATATCATAAAAATTGGTTCAGCGGTCTCGCAGTCTTTACGTGATATACACACATACATATATTATTTTTTTTTTATAAAGATAGATGGGCGAAAAAGACATGGTAAAAATTACATATATAGTGACTGACACTTGGTCCCATTCCACCTACATACCAATTTTCACTATCAAAACGTGAAATTTTCACTATCAAATTTCGAAAAAGTGGACTTAGATATATTGCGACCATAGTAAACATAGGAACTAAACTACCAAATTTTAGTTTTATTTAATCAAAACCGTCTTATATATTTAGAAGTGAGATTGATTTGTGGGCGGTAAAAGTGGGCGTGGCAACATACATATATGTTTAGTACATGTTTAGTACAGTTGCCGATAGTAATCATCTTAACAAATTTTTAGTTTCTTACGATTTTTTAAATTTGGGTTGTATGAGAGGTACCACGCCCCCTTGTCCAATCGACACCAATCTTCTCAAGAGCACTCTCAATATTTTAATTTCCCTGAAAATTTCATAGAGATGGGTTCAAAGATTTTTCAGCCTAAAAGTGACATACATACCCACATACATACATTCATTTTTATTTAGATAGCTTTTTTACTCGATTAATCGATTTGAAAAATTTTTTTTCTTTCAAATTGAATAAAATAATGAATAAGTAATTACTTTTAACAAGAAGATTGCATGCATTTCATTCATTGATTAAAATATTGCCCTTGAAAAAAGTGTGTACAATTTACACACATTTCGTTTCTAGAAATAGGGGACCGATGAAGGGTAAATTTTAGTCATAAAAAACTTTTGACCATAAGATTTTCTAATATAAAAGCGTTTTCTTAGCGAGAATTTGCCATCAGATTTTTTAAAAAATTAGTGCTAGATCTAAAATTAGCCTACTTTGTTCAGAATTTCCTAATTTTTTTCGTTTTTGGATTAGAAGCTTTGCCCTCACCTAGATCGCTGCAATTTTCTCAAATTTAAATGCTGCAAGATTGTTAGCAATTTTATTAAGTTTACGAAAAATTAAAAAATTATCCAAAATGTATTATCTTTATGACAGAAAAACTATTTTTTTTAAACCGACTTCACTTTAAAACTTGATCTATTATTTAAACCGACGATTAGACTTTTGAGAACCGACTAGACCACGGATATCTTCTTAATATCACTATGAATATCTATAAAATACAATAAAATATATTATGCGTAAGTTGTTTATTTAATAAACAAAAAACATTGAATAGTTTATGCATACAAATTTCAGATGAGAACATTTTCTTGTTTCATACTTCTTAGAGTGTGATTTTTAGTAGTCGGGTTTTAGATTTTCGAACTTATTTTGTTTTTTAATTTATTTTAATATGTTTTCTTCGTGTGTTTAATGACTTTAAAACATAAATATGCTTATCGTCCAAGCTTATATGCGTTATTGGCTTCAATGCCCCTTACCATCTGTTGCTCCGAAGAATGATCTTCGACTAATAGGGATATCATTCCTTATCATTCCTCAATTTCTCGTACTAATAAATTCGTTCTTTTTTCCATTACATTCGTAGTATTTACTAATGGCTTCGTATTATTTACGAATTAAAATTATTATTAGTAGAAAAAATTCATTCGAAGGTTGACCGTACGCATTATTCGTAGAATGTACGAATTATTAGTTAAGTTTAAAAAGTTTACAACAGAAATCTTTCAGCCTCGTTTGTTGCACAATTACCGAATATAATGTCATGTATGATTGCAAGGTGGCCGCAGTCTACTGAAAAGTACGTGGTCCGTAAGCTTAAATAGCGTGGTTCAAATCCCAGCCCAGATAGAATTTTTTTTTCGTTATTAGTGAATGTAACAAATGTATTCGCACAATATACATTTGTTTTTGTATAAATAAGAATAAAATATTTGTAATATGTACCAAACTACGTCCAATCTATGAATCCTATTCGTGACTGAAAACTGCGAATAAAATTCGTAGAATGGACGCAGTTATTAGTTATATTTATATTTATAAATCCGATTTTCGTAAATAAGGTATCATTGGAAAGGTTATTTTGTCTATTTTAAGGAAAAAATATAAAACTTTTGGAAAAATTGCAGTAAGTTGGCCCATTCTTCGTTTTAAAGTTTAATGCCATGCCAACAACACACGCTATAATTTTTTTTCAGTTTATTAATTTGTATTGAAAATTGTTTAACACTGCACGTTTTACGTTATAACTTCTGAACCCTTTAAGAGCACACCTTAATTTTATATCGTTGGAAAGGTATTGAAACGTACAAAAAACAAAAATTAATAAACTGAAAAAAAAATTATAGCGTCTGTTGTTGGCATGGCATTAAACTTTAAAATGAAGAATGGGCCAACTTATTGCAATTTTTCCAAAAGTTTTATATTTTTTCCTTAAAATAGACAAAATAACTTGTTCAATGATATCTTATTTACGAAAATCGAATTTAAATTGACTGAGCTACGTCGTTTCAAAACACACCCTATTTTGACCTTGAAAATGGTTCTAAAAATTTATAACTTCGGATTTAGTTTTCTATGCAATTAACCAATCTAGGAACAAAATTTGAGCCAAATCGGAGATGGTCAGTGCGACTGATAGGTCACCTCAATCTGAAATGGGCGATATATAGATATCCATCGTCTTTAGTAGATGTTTGGCTCTGGAATGATTTTTGAAATTTTTTAGTGCATCTGCCTTCCCGCATACACGAACAATTACAATTTAAGGCTCTGCATGTGGTTTTTTAGTATTTCGTAAAGGTTTGGATCTTCGGTATCTCCGCTTAAATGACGCTATCGATTTGATCCGATCTAATCTTATTCACAAACCAAACAAGCAGATGGACATGTGATAAGCCAAGTTTTTGCCATTCAACAGTTTACATGTGACACCGAGGTGCGCCTTGTTAGTGAGAAATGGGAGTTTCTGAACCATTAAACAGAATATTCTATTCACGAAATTAGGTCTGTTCCCATAATGTTTGGACTAAAAATGTTAAAACTGTCAAAAGCTTGAGAATAAGAAAAAATCTCTCAAAAATACATAAAAACACAAAAAAGTACGGGAACGTTTTTCGGACTAAAATTGTGTAAACTGTCAGATAAAATCGTTTCCCGAAATGAAGAAAAATTGTCACATTCATATGTATTACAATATTGAAATTAGTTCTAAAATTAGCATTTACATTTAGTTTTTTACAATTTAACATGCTTCTGGTTTCTATTCCAATAGTTTTTATTTATTTCAAAGAAATTTTTATGTTTTTTAATTTCCTTGCTAACTTGTAAACAGCTGATTTTAAGCAGTTTGACACTTTTACCATTTCTACCAGAATAAATTTCTCGGACTAAAACTTGCAACGTTTGATAGTGAGGGGAAATTTTTTGCTCTCTCGACTGCGCTCTAATTTACCATTTTTTCAAGTACGGCAACGCTTTTCGGACTAAAACCTGCAAAACTGGTAAATTGGACTAAAACTTTAGAGTACGGGAACAGACCTATTATGTATGTATGAATGACGGTATGAGTCTTGTGCTTTTGAACTGGCGTGGATATTCTCTTTCATTTCTGTTCAACTCGGATTACATATTATAGTTATAAACAGATCAGGTTTGCCGTGGTGTCTGACATAAGTCACAGCATCCTACGGTTTTTGATGTAAATATCTTGGTTCATCAGAAAACGATGAATGTAGTTTTACTAAGTGGCATTGTAGATGGTTTTTAAAAAGTCTTAATACTTTAATTAAAGGTACTAATAATTAAAATTACTCAATGTATTAGCTCTCAAATCTTTTGGAAGAAATTTCTTTAGAATGGTGCAAACTTTATATACTCTCTGAGGTTTGCAGAGAGGTGACGACCGAACAGAAAAATAAATTCATTTGATAAAACATTCTGTCTGAGCTGGAATTGAACCCGGGCTACCGCGGTTCTTGAGCTTAGGGGCCACGAACTCCACGCACTAGGTTACGGACGCCATTTATAGACTATGGAAGATGTAAAATAATTGAGGACTTTTTGATCAAATATTACAATACTAATACTTACATTTTCTTGCGAGACATGTTTTTACACAAAAATCACGACATTAACCCATTAATGACGAATGTTACATATATGTAGAGTCACGGCACTCTTCTTATTTACAGCAAAAAAAAAAAACGAAACAAATTTGAAAGATTCGATGCACACACATGTTGAATTTTTGGCGTTCGTCATTAATGGGTTAACACACAAATTACAAAACGTAATTGCCGCGAATATTGAAATACGTGCTAATTATTTGACAGCTTTGAACTTCAGTGCTGCCATATCACAGAGATAATAAGTGCATGCGTTTCGAAAAAAAATGTAAAAAAATATAAAAAATAAAGCGATTCACTAATTGTCTTAAATTTGTTGTTGAATAATCAAGCACGGCATCGTGTAGATCCTAGGTATCGGAACTTAAATCTGCTTATAGATTTGGCCCTTTTAACCATTTTGAAAGATATCATCAAATGGAAATGCTTCACATTGTTCATGTTAAAATTGATTTATCCCAGTGGGCAATTGCAGTTGTCCGAAGGCCTTCTAGCAGGCCTGTGTTAGGTTTTTATAGGCCTTCCACACACCTTGTAAACATCGTTTTATAGCTTGTATGAAATGGGAAAAATTGTCAGTACTTCCGCACTCGCTTTGCTAAAAAGCCCTTCTAAAAGCGCATTCTGATTGCATTCTTAAATGCATTCTTAAAGTACTTTCTTCATAAGTTCTGAATATTGCTCTTCGTTCCTTATTTCTGAAATAAGTGCTCTCTCCACAGTCCTTCGAGCATGCCTTTGTTAAAATTTAATAAACCTTTCACACTCCTTGCAAACACCGTTTTATTGCTTGTATGGAATGGAAAAATTTGTCAGTACTTCTGCATTCACTTTGCTAAAAAGCCCTGCTAAAAGCGCTTTTTTAAAAATGCATTCTTATAGTACTTTCTCATAAGCTCTGATTTTACTACGTTGTTTATTATATTTGCTATTGAACTTAACATCATTATATAAAAAAATCATTAGTTATTAAATAATATGTATGTATTCATAAAAAAATAAAGACAATTTTTTCATTTGATATCATTTGATCATTAAAGGCCATTATATTACAGATAATTTAGCATTGTAAAACATTTCATTTACATTTTTTCACATTTGATTTAGATTTCATTTATTTGTACATTATTAAGTATAGATATTTTTTAATATTTGATTATTAAGACAATTACATTAAAAGAAATTTGAAATTGTAAAATATTTCATTTATATTTAAATAAAGAATCACAGACGATTGAGTTCTTGTCATTCTTTCTCTACGTCAAATTAATTCCTGTACAAGATCACATCCAAGTTTCTTAAGATAAAGTCTGCGTTTGAATATCTTTAAGGTATTCCACTATGGCATTGTGTCTGTCCACAGAACGTAACCGTTAAGTTTTTTAATTTTTTAAAAATTTAAATTTTTAAATTGTACGCTAAAAGACCTTCATAGATCTTACTGTACTAATTTTTAAGTGAAATAAATACAAAATACATATACCAATATCAATAAACAAAAACACCCCGCCAGTATCGAAAGTATCAATTAGCCCATTCACGCTAGGTACATCAATAGTTCTTTACGCACTAGCTACTTTTTTGACCCAAGGTAATGCATAAAAGGGTCAGTTCAATCAACTTCCATCTCGACTGTTTCTTGTTTATTTTTTAAAGTCTTGACTGACTCATAAAATTTATTCTCACGAGGTCATACTTCGAAGTGACTTATTCGAGAAAACATGACATATAAAGCTTTTCAGTTTCGTTGAGCAACATAAATAAAATATCGTTATGAAAAGGTATAAATATATTGAATAAAGAATATCAATCACTCTGTCTTGTTTTTTTTATTGTGTCAATATCAACTAGCGAAAAAGCTAGCACTTTATGACTAGTGAAATAACTAGGGAATGAGTGTGTAAAAGGTAGCAATTGACCCCTTCCTATGACATGCTCGTGTAAAATTCGCCAGTTGAATTTAAGTGGAACTAGTACTGGCTACCAAGGGGCTAGTGAAATCACTAGTTTTGTACTAGTGCCATTAACTGCAGGGACAGTACTCTTAACTCACATACACATAATAGAGATATAACGAAAACTTCTTGCCTTCCTTTTAACAGGTAGGCCTTATAGAAGCCCTCATCGATACAGTGATGTTGTGAGGTGTGTTGACGCCAAAATAAGCAGTTAATACATGCCTTTTTTCAAGAGGCCTGACTGAATTGCCCACTGGGATTTGATGCAATGTCAATGACTGGCCGTGTCGAATTACTTGTCATGTGCCAAGAAATCGCCAGATGGCCCACTTATGACCAATCCACTTACCCATTTACACAGTCCATTCATTAACTTTTTTCAACAGAATGTCGTGGCATTTTTTTGTCATGTACTTTCGTGTAATTTTCTTAAAAGGACTAAAAATTTGGTGCCTATGGCACCCATGCACACAACATAAATCACAAATATACAAACACACAGACATTCGTAGAACATCTTTATTAGTATGTAAAAATATGCATTTGTTTCACACTCTTGCGCTGTCAACTAACTCTCTTACATACTCCGCTATTGTTTTTTGCGCTCTGTGAATTTGCATAACATAATTGATAAAGTTTTTGTTATTGCCCGCTGGTAAAAGATTGTCGACGATGAAATTGTAATACATAACTGTAAGCGGGATGAACCAAAAATTCTGCTTTCCGTTGCTTTCGGGTCGATAGTTTCTTGATATTGTTAACGCGAAGAACGACGACTTGTTGAAGGGAAATTACATCTTAATTTGAAGAAACGTCTTTGAGCAAGTTGAAAGATGAATATCTTTAGAAAATAGATATCCATCGCTACGTTGGACTTACCAGGTTTTGTTTCTATACAAGTTTGATCTATCCACATTTTAATCACAAAGAAATAGTTCAAATATCTATCCTAGCTATGTTTATATTTCTCTTTTAGGTGTTGTTTCGCTTGTTTTTGCAAACAAAAATGTGCTCGAGAAAATTGGCAAAATGCTCTATGGTTAGATAAATCAAAGGTGAATATGTACGGATCTGATGAAGAGAGTATGACCCCCAGTACACCAACAAAATCGTGAAACACGGAATACAGTGCGTTTTTTTATTTTAGGATGACAAAAGGTTTTTTTGAAATTACATAAAAAAATGTGTGTTCGACAAGTTATTATTTCAAAACTATGAAAATGACACTAAAAACTGCACACACTCATTATGCCCGTATGACACTACGTTTTTTTTTCTGTTTCTTTTTAATGTATTTTATGATTTTTTTTCGAGCGAAAGAGCAGGTCATATTAGGCATCCGAAGTGGTGTAAGAGAGAAAGCTATTTGCTAAAGAACAAATTAAAAACAAACGAAAAACAATATAGTCTGTTAAAAACATATTAGCCAACTCGTATTTCGTTCGGTTTTTTGACAGTTGTCTGTATTTCGTTAATTTTTTTTTTTAATATTTCAACTTATATGATTGCAGCGTGTGGGTTCATACCAAGTCCGTACTGTGAATTCTATTAATCTATATATATATATAAAACAAAGTCGGGTTTGTTACACCATTTATAACTCAAGAACAGCTGGACCGATTTTAATGATCTTTTTGAGTTTGTGTTCATCCCGAATAGCAGAATAACTATTAAAATATTGGAAAAACTCAGGGGGTGTGGCACCTCCCATACAAATCAAATCTTCCATATCGAATAGCTTTGGAATTATAGGTCGCACAGCAACGGAATTCGGTATTCGACCTTAACTTTCACTTGCCGTTCTACTGGTAAAATTTTATGGGCGTTGGACGTAGGGCGTGACACTTTTTCAGCAGTCCAAATTTTCAGTATAAAGGCCCATTTCTAATAACGCGTGTCTTCTGCTTAGCAGTAAATATTCAATTTTTCGAATATTTTACGCTGCGTGCAAACGCATGCTGTTCGTTGGAACCAGATAGGTATGTCTTCATGTATTGAATATTTGCGTCAATTTACGAAACGCATCTCACGCGTTATTGGAAATGGGCCTTAACTTTCAAGCTATAAGTCACACATTAATGAAACTCGGTTAAAACGTACTATTTAGTCGTGTCTTTCGACTGGCAAAATTGAGCAAGTATAAGCCAAAGGGGTGTGGCACCGCCCATACAATTCAAATTTATGATATCGAATAGCTTTGGAACTAAATGCTGTATAATAATGAAATTCAGTATGGAATTGTCACTTGGTGATATCCTTCTACTGGAAAACTGGGATGGGCTTTGGAATAGGGGGTGTGGCTCCACCCATACACTTTAAATTTTTGATATCAGATAGCTTTGGAACTAAATGTCGTATAACAACGAAATTCAGTATGGAATTACTATTGGGTGATATCCTTCTACTAGAAAACTGAGACGGTCATTGAACAAGGAGGTGTGGCTCCACCCATACAAGCCAAATTTTTGATATCGAATAGCTTTGGAAATAAATATCACATAGCAATGAAATTCAGTATGGAGTTACTTATTGATCAGGCATTACTACTGAAAAACTGAAGCTAAATTCAATTCAGTATACTTTACTGCAAAAACTAACTTTTTTCTGGCATTTAATAATCAAATCAAATCAAATCTTTTAAAATTTCTTCAATTTTAATTTTAAAACCGTAAGTTTTGCAACTGAAAGAGATTTTTATCTTCATTACTTTTTTAAAGTTGGTTTTGTTGCATTTTCCTTAAAATAAAAAAAAAAATTAAAAAAAAATAATAAAAAAAAAAATTAAATTGTGGGAGTTGATCCCACTACCTCATGGCTTCAAAACTGATGGTTGAGCCGACTGAGCTATCGAAAGTACTTTTATTCAAGTTGAAATGCACTAAAATAATTTCCTAATAGAATTTGCTATAAAATTAAATGACAACAGTGAAATGACAATGACAGCAGTGTACTATCAGGGTTGCCAGTTTGGCAATTAATTACCAAATTTGGTAGAAAATTTTTGACTTGGTAACTTGGCAATTTTTTTATAGTTTTAGTAACTTTTTCCCTTTAGTTTTTCCAAAAAATTCAAAATAATCAGTTTGTTTGCAAGATTTACATAAAAAATTGTATTTAAAATTATGTGTGGTCATCAAAAGAAGGTAGTTAGAATTGGTATCCTACAAACGACCTGTGTAGTTTCTGATTTTTTATTATTAAAAAATGACTAAAATTTAAACTTGAGGAAACCGATAATTTTTTTTAAGTATTAAATGCCACATCTTTGTATTTATTCCTTTACTTTCTTAAAATCGATATCCATTGCCAATGAATGCGGTATATTTTTTAGTTCCTACTTATTTCAAATAAAAAATATAAGGATCTCATTTTAATAATACCATTATTTTATAATTTTTTGTTTTGTGACAAAAATTACGAATTTACTACTTATTTGTGATTATTATATTATTATAATAAATATATTTTAAACAAGAAAAAAGTTATACTTTTTCTATATATGTTTTTATATATTTTTCTTTAATTTGTAACGGTGCTTCGTTACAAAGTTGCACCCCGCTCCCTACACCACTACTCTACTACACCACTGTGCATTCAACTCAACCAACAGCCATACCCACACACACACACACAGCCAGCACATTCCACATAGCCAACAGCCGAGTCTACGTAAACCACACGCAACAGCCAGACACGATATAATTCCCAGAAGGTTTCTAGCGACATATGAATAAGAAAGGCGCATTGTGACAGACTTCGGCACGGCTCGAGAGCGTAGTGCTTTGTTCCATCGCTTACTTGTTGAAAACGATAACAAGTCCGTTGGTTCAAAACGAGCTATTGCAAGGTGGCTCGTATTAATACATTTAGTTTTTAAGTATTATAAGCAGTAGTTAGTGGGACCATCACGTTGCCTTCGGCCGATCGGGAGTCTCGTATTTTTTGTATTTAGTAATTTGTTAGTGGGACCATCACGCCGGCTACGGTCGGTCGGGAGTCTCGATTCGTTTTATTTTATTTGCTAGTGGTACCCTCAAGTCGGCTTCGGTCGGTTGGGTGTCCGCAATAAAACCATTCTCTTCTGGGACCATCACGTTGGCTTCGGCCGATCGGGAGTCTCGTATTTTTTTTACTTGTAATTGCTTAGTGGTGCCATCACGTCGGCTTCGGTCGGTCGGGTGTCACAACATTTTTTTTCACTTTAATTAGCTCGTGGCACCATCACGTCGGCTTCGGTCGGTCGGGCGTCCACAACAAAATTCGCTTCTGGGACTATCACGTTGGCTTCGGCCGATCGGGAGTTTCGTATTTTTATTTTAATTACCTAGTGGTGCCATCTCGTCGGCTTCGGTCGGTCGGGAGTCTCGATTTTTTTTTGTTTGTAACTTAACTTTAACGTTTTATTTAATTTGCTAGTGGTACCATCACGTCGGCTTCGGTCGGTCGGGTGTCCGCAATAAAACCATTCTCTTCTGGGACCATCACGTTGGCCTCGGTCGGTCGGGCGCCCACAACAAAATTCTCTTCTGGGATCATCACGTCGGCTTCGGTCAGTCGGGAGTCTCGATTTTCTTTTGTTTGTAATTACTTAGTAGTGCCATCACGTCAGCTTCGGTCGGTCGGGCGCCCACAATAAACATTCTCTTTCGTCAATCACGTCGGCTTTTGTCAGACGATAGCCCGAAGTACAGATATATACTTAGGAATTCTATTATATATTAGTTTATTGTTATTACCCTATCGTTAAAATAAATACCAAGGCGCTTCAAGCCATATACAGACATTTGTAAAAATATATATATACATATATATTAGGGCGGGTCAAATTTTTTTGGTGGTCTGGCTCAGCGAAATTCGTAAAATACATGTAATTTCAAGACTTTTTCTCCACTACAGCATATACAAATTCTGAAAAAAAGCTGTGCGGACTTTCGTAAATAGATTTTTTTTCTCAATTATAAAATATGAATGTATGAAATTTGAAAGAAGTGTATAAAATGTGTATAAAAAAGATTATTTGTGCTGTCATTTCTAAGGTAAATTTGGGCGCTGAATCTGAATCTGGCATTAAAAATACATTAAATGCAACTATCAATAGAAAAAATCGTGATTTTTTATCAAAATATCGCGATTTTTGGTCAAAAAATAAAAAAAATGTTGGAAAATTTGGCGCTGAATTCAAATCTCCCATTTAAATTACTCCAATTCTCGTTTACTATTTAGTACTATTTAGTACCAATTCTAGTACTCCAAGTCTCGTTTGCTCTCATATTTTATAATTGAGAAAAAAATCTATTTACGAAAGTCCGCACAGCTTTTTTTCAGAATTTGTATATGCTGTAGTGGAGAAAAAGTCTTGAAATTACATGTATTTTACGAATTTCGCTGAGCCAGACCTCCAAAAAATTCGTCCATACAAATTGACCCGCCCTAATATATATATATATATAGTACACTATACAAATTATTTACAATAATACAAAATATTAAATAACGCAGCGTAGTCGGGTCTTGTCGAAGTCGTTGTCGCACCGAACATCACCGAACACCGAATAAACACCGAACATCTCCGAACTTCAGCGAACACGGAACATCACCGAACTTCACCGAACACCGAATATAATCGAACCAGTGTCGGCAGATTCACTAACGACTTATATTTATCGTTCGTATTCCTAAAATATTGTGTATTGTAATAAGAAAGACTTACTCATATAATTACACTAAGAGAAAAATTTACATAATATTGTATACACTGCTAAAAATTTAAAATCTAAAAATAAAGCAGAAAAATATAATCTGAGCAGTAAAATCAACAAGTCTTCTTATTTATTTTGGACGAAAGTTTGAGGGTCTTTTGTTTGACCCTGGAGCCGCTGAGCATACCTCAGCCTTTGAATAAAACCCCCCCTAACAAATTCAAATAAAAAAGATATACGTCTCATTTTTATAAGTATATGAGTTTATAAATTTTACTTATTTTTTGAGTTTTAGTTATTAAAAATAAGAAATTTTAAACAAGAAAAATGTAATACTTAATAATATTAACTAAATTTATTTTACCACTATTTATATTTATTATTTTAAGTATTTAAATGTTGAATAAATGTTTTTTATTAACAAAAATTATAATTTTATTGATTTTCTTACTTAAAAAAAAAGTTTGTTTATGTTATCTATTTATATATAATTTTGGTAACTTTTTGATCAAATTTTGGTAACAAATTTTTTTTTTCAAGTGGCAACCCTGTGTACTATATTTTTCTTAGACACAAACCCGAGTGCACTTCATGCAGCAAAATACATAGCTTCAATAAAGTAAATGTCTTGCTGATATGCTATTCAACTACTTAATTTTTGTACTTAATAAACTATTACTTAATAAATTTTTTTGTATTAATTTTATCACATTAATCTAAATTAATAAAATAAAGTCGGGTTAGTTATACCATTTACATATAACATATAAAGATCGGCTGGACCGATTTAAATAATTCCTTATATATTAAATTTTTCTTTGCCCCAAATAGCATAATATAAAAATATATAAATTATATGAAAGTTAATTGTCTACATTAATAAAAATCATTTTCTGTTTGTTTGACCAGAATACAAATCTCAACGGTTGGACGGATTTAACTCAAATTTTTATATATATCAGCGGGTATATCAGCTAGTTTGACATAAAAGCCAGTTGGATTTTCAATTTTGTGCCGAAGAAAAGCAAACAATGTTTTTTTTTGTCTATTGTATAGAAAAAAATCAAACGAACAAAAATAATATTTATGTTTTTTTATCTTTTTATGGCTTTAATGATAATAATATTAAGAGGACTTAAAAAAACTAAGATCTAAATGGTTAAAAAACCTTAAAAAAATGATTTTGAGTTGAACAGAAGCAACACAACTTTTTTTTTTGTACAAGCTTGCAAAACGTAAGTAGTACAGGTAAAAATCAAAGGTATGTTTTTTTCATCGTTTTAGGACTTAAGGGATAGGAATATTACAACAAGAAATTATTTTGTTCTTAGTTTAGCCTAGCCATGGAAAAATTTGCTAGCCTTGATTCTCGTTTGTTCTTAAAAACCTAAAGCGAAGGAGAAATTAATGTTTCAGATTCGTGATTGAGAGCCTTGAATTAATTTGAAACAGGTATTGCATTTTCACTTTAAAAAAGTGGTTACCAAATTATTTTCCAGATCAAAATTATTTTTCAAGCCCAACTATAGTTAGAGTTCACTGAAATATATATTTTGAAATGCTAGTGAAAAGATTAAAAATCCGTGAATTCAATCGTAATTAATTTTAATTGCAAAAAAAAATAGTATGTGACATTTGAATTCTTTTTTTTTTCTTTGCGGTAGGCTAATAATCTTTCGTTTTTGTTGTTTCTGTCGTTTCATTTGTTGTTTTGTTTCATTTCCAACAAATGTAATTGAAAACTGTATACATGCGATAGAGGGCTCACAGTTACATCGTTTTTAAGACAAGCCCATTGCGCCATATGCCCATTTACCACTGGGTGCGCACTTACCTTGCATTATCCTGTGTGAGTGGGTGTTATTGCTGTTGCTGGCATAGGCAAATGAGTCGCTTATAGCTTTATTTTAGTTGAAATGGTTTTTTATTTTGTTCTGACAATTTTGTTAATTTTTTATGGTGTTGGTGCATAAATTATCCACAGCGGTATAAATATAACACACACATTTTGCCACTTCATAAATGTGCAAAGTAGTTATAGCTACAAGTTATTTTTGCATTAAAAATTAATGTGAATGATTTTCCGAATGGCAGCAGAAAAGCACGCTAGTAAATTTAAACTTTTAAACGTCGTTCACGGTGTATCCTGCCCTGTCATGTTGGCGCCAAGAGTCATTAAAGTTCATTATCATTAATGTTTTAGAAGGAAAACTTCAATTCAAACAGTTCAAGTTTTCAGAACAATTAGAAAAGACTTTAAAAGAGCCTTTTTGCTGTACAATAGTTTGCTCAACTACTTTGAAGTGTTGAGGTCAAAATTTTCTTTCTTAATGAGATTTAAAAATGGATTAAGCTACAATTTTATCCTAAATGCTGTCATTTTAATGAAGCTAAAGGAAAAAACTTTTAGGAAAAATTTAAAAATAGGCTTGAAAATAAAATAGGAGTCGTACATGGGAAAAATAGAAATAAGTTATCTTGTAAATTCAAGTGTTATCCCAGAAAACAGAATGAGTTCAATTTATTGACAGAAATATTCCCAAAATCCTGTCTTTATCAAAATACTCACAGCAGTAGTAGCGCCCAGTGGCGTAAAACGCGGGCCCGCAGAGCCCGCATTGCGGGCGGGCGCAACTAAGACAGGGGCGCCCTCAAGTCCCTTGATGAAATTTATAAATGAAGTGGAGAACGACACACAGTGTAAAATATGCGGCCGAAAATATGGTATATCGATGTTTTAATTTTTTCCAATTTTTTATAGCTTTCAATAGAAAATATCCTGGGTGAAAAAATCTAAATGAATTTTTTTAATAGTTGCAACCGTTTCCTTATGACAAGCCGTCAAAGTTACATTTTTTAAAAATTAAATTTTTCTTGTTATTCACATATTATTTAACCTATTTTTTTTTTATATATCAAAATAAAGTTTAAATTTCTTATATCTGGCAAATTACTGTGTTTGCTTACATTTTTAACATATGGTTTGAATCCTATCATAAAAGTAAACACTAAAAGCGGGATACAAATTTTTAAAAATGTTTAAAAAAATAATTTTGAGAAAGATTGACTATAGTTTTCACGAAAAAATTATTAGAACTACGTTACACTAAGTCTTACACCAAAATTTCTAGCTAATACTTACTGAAACGGAAGATATACAAACACAAAACAACTCAATTTTTAAAATTTCCTTGCTGTAATCAAAAAAGCTTACAAATTTAAACAAAAACGTAGTTAACTTGTGTTGGTAGTATTTTTCAAGGCTGAGTTACTAAAATATGATAAATGGGAGTGGCTTTCGCCTATAAAATTTTCCATTTATCTATAATCACAAAAGATATTGATGTAGCAAATTTCGCTGTTTTGAAAGAAGACTTAATGAAGTTTCAGGCAAAAATGGGTTTCGTTTATATGGGAGGTGGGTGTGGCAGAGGGCGGATTTGTATAACTTTTTCAACATAACTTAATTTTGCCAAGAAAAATATTCGTGCCAATTCTCATAGCTCTACGATCACTCCTTCTCTCTTTGGCCAAGAATGGGGACGTTAGACTGCGATGTTTGTTTCCAAAAAAATTAAGATATACCAAAATATTTATTTTCTTCATAAATTATTATTGTTTAAAATTAACAACAATAAATGAAAAATAATTTAATAATATGCGCTTAAATAAAATATAAGTCATGTACAGACGATTTCTCAGGGTGCAATAATCGACGTGAAAAAACCGATTTTTTTGAGCAAAAGTCACCATTGTTTGGCAAAACTTGATTATGGTCGAAGTCGATTTACCCGTAAGCTTTCATATTTTCAGCAAGTCAGCTGCTGATGTTATTTTAATCATTCAGTTGGTCATATTTTGTGACGTTAGTTAAATTCTTTAGTTAACAGGTAACGTCAAATACAAAACATTTAAGGTACTAATACAGTGTGTAAAAAATTTAAAATCCATTTTAGTTTTTTCGATAGAATATGGTTCTGTAAGGTCTTAAGAATACGTATACAAAATTTTAAAAAAAATATCAAATAGAAAAAAGTTATAACATATATTATTTTCGCATGTCGCGAATATTTTATCGCGTTTTTCTCGAAACAAGGTCTTTCGAATTGGCTTCTAAGATATCTATTCTAAGATATCTAATTCTACTTGATCGATTTCAATGAATCTTGGTTCATTGTGATTTTTATAGACTCTGTTAAGCACTAGACCTATAAAAAGCCAAAAAACTTTTATTGTTTTTGTATGGCCGGAAGTTTCGGCAAAAAAGAGAGTTTTTTGTACTTTTTTTTTCAACGCATGCCATTTTTTTATTTTTTTTTATTTGCGGAGGTTGAGTGCTCAACTACAACCCTTAACTCAAGAATGCACTTTGATTTTCTACTTTCAGACGCTTGTAAATGCTGGAGACGAGAAACCAATGTTGTTATGTGCAACAATTCTTTAAACACGCTAACTTCAACGACCTGTAGGAAATTAACAACAACTATAAAGACAAAAAATTTTTTTTTATTTCCTCATGAATAATTCTTCATAATGTAAAAAATTTGAATCATTAAAGTTAATAATACTGGATAAAAAAAGGTGTTTTTCATAGCTACACACTGTAATAGTACCTTAAACTTAACATTTTAAAATGATCATTTCACCAATAAGAAAATTATTGATCTCAGTTTTCAAACTTTAAGTTAGTTTAACATTTTTAAATAATTGATATGTGTTTTCTTTTTACCTAATTTGTGATCAGATCTTATAATATATATTATAATATATATTATAAATTGTATTATAGTTGATATTATAAAAAATGGTTTTTACGTTATTGTTTTTTTTTAACAGAATGAATTTTTTAATAGAATTTTAAAATAATATATAAATTTATTTATAAAATAACATATTTATAATATATAACTGTTGTAATAAATGATGACTAGAGAGGATAAAAATATGCATTTGCATATTGCATCATAATGTAGGATTTAAGGACATAAAGTCTTCGAAAAATTTTGTTTAAAAACAAACGAGTTTTTAGTGAGTATGCGAGCAAACTTTCGCCCGAAGAATTATCAAACCTAAGATATTGCCCGGCAATATCTTGCGATGTTGAATGTAGATTCTTTGTATATTCACCATTTTTAACTGAAAAACGGAGAAATTTTTCAATGGAGAATTTAAAGCAACACTTGGTAGTTTATTACCATTCTAAAATTTTAAAAATGTTTGACTGCATTTTATATTGCTTTTTTTTTTAAGTTAATTCAATAGCAACAAAAAGACTGAAAACAAAGTTGCTCAGTACAAGTTAATATTTTTTTTAAATTTTTACGTTTATTTAAAAAAAGGGTTTTTTACTGTATATAGGTATACGTAAGAAATTCAACATATTAAAACGCTTAAAGCAAATGCTATTCAAAACATTTATAAGATTGGAAATATATATTCCGTTCCAAAATATGTACAATTTTGTTTAATTTTTCTCTTAAAATATTTTTATCAAGCATATTTTTAAATTCATCGAGCATATTTTCGATTTTTCGTGCTTTTTAATGCGCATAAATCAAGTTTTATCGTGCATATTTTTATGAAATACCTAGGCTCATCGACATTCCCGCCGCTTAAAGATGTAGCCAGGGTGTCTCTGGAATCCCTCCTAAGGTTTGCGAATTCAACGCAAGTCTTTAAAGACTTTTAAATAAACACAAAGGTTCCTTTTGTTCGCTAACGGTACCACTAAGGACCTGAATTGGTCCTAACATAGTTTTACTCTTAAAGTAAATAGCAGGGCGCTTTTAGAAAACTGCGGGCGGGCGCATAAAATATAGTTACGCTACTGGTAGCGTCCTTTTTTTGATGAGAGAAAAATACCTTCTATAAATCACTCATCATGATGTCCCCCTCTACTTTATGCATCACAAACCAGGACGTTAATCAGTTTAGATGAAAAGACTTCAGAAGCCTTCAAGAGAATGATCCTTCTCAAAATCTATGGACCAATGTGCATCAATGACAAGTACCAAATACGGTTGAGTGATAAACTCTGTGAGCTGTATATCGACATCGATATAGTTAAGAGCATAAAAATCGAGTGGCTTCGCTGGCAAGGTAATGTGCAGCGCATGAAAAACGATGCTTAAGTGATGACACTAAAATCCAGATCAGCGGATTTCCCGCTAAATCAGCGGATTTTAATGTCACATGGCGGGATAAATTATCAAAAATATGCTGGCGGGATTTTTGGCAGATTTTGTAACTTATTGTTTATCAATGAGTACTTCTCCGTTAACAAGGCTTTAAAAGAAGTAAGAGAAGATATTTTGCCTTTTTTGAAAATTTGTGGGTGTAGCGCTGGATATCGAAAATATTATATCACTATACAAAAAAAAGTATAGCAGTGAGGGGACTGCCGACCGAAGCGAAAACCGATATATAAAATATTAGTGTTCGCTGGAAGACTTTATCCTGCCACGGACCGCCTTACTGCTATATAAGAATTTTCATGCTAATCGGAAAAAATTTTATATTTTCACCCCCTCAGCCTTTGATTATTTCTTTCAAAATATTTTTATATTCAGATAGCATATTTATTTTATAATTACACCAAACAATATTATTACATTTAAATTGAATATTGTTGATATAAAAATAAAATACAAGGAGCACTATTGAATGAAAAATAATCCTCAAAAAGGATATTTAATTTTTTTCTTTCAATGTATATGTAGAGCTGTAGCTAAAATGAAATACACTTTCTTTTTTTTTATATATGATATTTTGTTTGATGGGTCTTGAAGTCTCTTTTAATGCCTGCATTTGAGATCTTGCTACAAGGAAAACAGAAAACATAGCAAGCAAAGTGCAGTTTATTTTCTGCCCGCGATTCGGTTCATCCGTACATCCGGTTCATCATTAATGCACTTTATTGTTATCTTTTATTATATCATTTTACTTTAAATTATGGGTTTTAATATAAAAAGCAAAGTAAAACATAAACAAAAATATAAATTAAACTTATTGAAATAATTAATATACACTTCAAATACGTATACATACATAAAATTTGTATTTACATAAATTTCATTGAATTTCATTTACATTATTTTCACTGTTTGCGTCATTAATCATTGCATTATATTTTTAAAAAAGATACTATAGGCTTATGGTAGCTGAAATAAGAAACAAAAATTTTTTGGACGATGCAGTACCACTCATGATAAAATTATTATTAGGTTGCCTTGACAACTACTTATTTTCTCACGAGCTGCAATTTCAAACAAGAGAAAACAATATAAAGTGCGTGTGTCACACACATTGGCAGCTTTCAGCGAAGTCAATATTTGGCAACTGTTTTTTTTTCAAATTTGAGTGAGAAACCTTTGCAATTAAATGATCCATTCACAACAGGTGACTCCTCTGAACGCGGCCAATGTGTGTGACATTTATTTGACATTCGATGGTAGAAACACGAAATGTCACTCTTACCTATTACTTATTATACCATGGTCCCAGTCAGAGAATATGCTGGCGACATTTATAAAATTACAAATGTTTTTATGTTGGTCATGAGACTCAAATACACGCTCTTGGATATTGGCTACCAGGCGCTCAGCAAATGCAGCAAGCATGGCAAAATTAGACAAGGTAGTGTTAGGGCGGAGAGCCGGTGACCGAAACTGTCAAAACGAAGTTGACATTTAATACAAAATCTGAAACCAATGAGAATGCAATATGGAAGCAAGAATTGGCAAATATATCAGAATGGATGAGTTTGACAGTTATGGCCACTTAGACAGAGAACACATTCAGCCCTAACACCACCTTGTCTAGTTCTACTATGGCAGCAAGCAGCCATCAATAAGTTTGTCTGCTGACAAATCGTTCCTTCAAAAAGAAATCATGAAGGATATTTACTGTTTTTCTGTCAATGTATATGTAGATCTGTATCTGAACTAAAATACATTTACAACAACAATTACCAAACAAATCTACTACAACGATGAACAAAGAAGAGCAGTATCACAGCAGTTGCGCAACGTTAGAGGTTATGAACCGAATTGGCGGCGGAAAATAAACAGCACTTTGCTTGCTATGTTTTTTGTTTGCCTGGTAGCAAGATCTCAAGTTAAGGCATTAAAAGAAACTTCACGGCCAGTCAAACAAAAACCAAATATCAAAAATTTTAAATTTATTTTATTTTAGCCTACAGCTAGCTCTACATATACATTGGAAAAAACAGCAACATTCAATAGTTGCATTCTTGTGGTCGTTGATCTAGAGCGCAGCTCTATTTTATCCAAAAAACAAAAACAAAAATTAAAACCAGCTTGATTTCTAGCTCTATTTCTGATCTGAAAATGCTGCCAAGTTTCTAGCATTTTTTATCAAAACGAATATAGTTGGCAAATCTTAAAACTATTCATTTTCGTATTTTGACGTATCACTTGCTCAATGGGCATTTTGGTATTGTTGTTTTCTTTTGTTATTGTTCTTAAAACAGCTGTTTCAAGACTGTGGTGAAAAATTGTTATAAAGTTGAACTAAGGATGTTTTACTGAAATTTGTTCCACGGGAATGCAGCTAATATTTCGCAGCGGAGCAAAGGGAGGGGAAAAAGCGATTCGTCAGCAGAGGAACTTATTGATGATTGCTTGCTACATTTGCTGAGCGCCTGGTAGTCAAGATCCAAGAGCGTCATTTAAAAACCTACTCACTGTCTGTATTGATGACGAGAGTTCCTCGGAAAATCACCATGACGCAAACCAAAGATTTACCCTCTACCAAAATCGTTCAACGCGCCTAAAGAAGTTTTCACTTCAAAAATAACGAAAGTGCTTGAGTTTGTGTGTGCGTGTGTGTGAGCCAACGATCTCCTGGTGCATCAGCAAGTGCAGCAAAGTTAAATTGGCCTTCTTTGCTGGCGAACGTCCTCCAAGTGCCACCACCAGCAAGTGCAGTGCAAAATTTGCAGTGCGGCCGATTAAGAACAAGAGTGACGATCATTGCTGATATTTTTTATGCACAAATACATGCAAACATTTTTTTGAGGTGATGTGTTCTAAGTTTCCTATCTTGTTATCTTTGCTGTCTGTATTGATGACGAGAGTTCCTCGGAAAAAGACGATGACGCAAACCAAAGATTTACCCTCTACCAAAATCGTTCAACGCGCCTAAAGAAGTTTTCACTTCAAAAAAACAACCTCTTCAAATAGAATAATGTATCTAACAGAGAACTGCACAAGCTTACTTGAAATCTATTTCAAGTACTTGCTTAAAATACAAGTTCAAGCTTGCTTGAGCTTGATAATTTTCAATGAAATATAGCTTGTACTTGAATATAAATAAGCCCATCACAGCTTGCGACTTGCAAGTATGCTATCTTAGAAACGAAAGGCACGAAGTGCCACGTATAGAAAAAAAGCTTACTTGCCTTCGGCAAAAAGCTTGAAAAGCTAGAAATTGAGGGCAAGTATCCAATTAAAGCAGGTATCTAAAAAATTCAATGAGTTTGTGTAGGAAAAGCTTAGGAAGTTGAATTGATATTTTTTGTGATTTTTTTTTAACCTTATTATAAACTAGCTGATATTCCCGGTGTTACTCGAGAGTCATTTATATAAACATTTTAATATATACTTCTCGATTAAATGTTTTTTCTGGAATAATAAAAAAGATGTTGAATTTTATTTTTAAGCTACCGTTAAGAAGGTAATTGAACGAAATTAAATCCAAAAGTTTTGTTGTTGGTGGTTAAATCTCTTGCGGTGAGCTAATTAAATAACATTTATGTATATTTAAGAAAGCTTAAACTCCGAGGATCGTAAAATTCTTCAAGCCGCAATTGTTTATGAACGCCAAAAAATTTTTGTTTAATGCTTTCACATTTCGGGGCGCAGTTCATATAAGGCTTGAGAAAAATTCGGATAGCGTTCAAATCTGTAGTTTGGATGAGCTGCACACTGCAGTTTGTGGAGCAAGCGAGAATGAAGCGGCTATTACAAATAATATCCAGACTTGGTCATATATAAATTTGAATTGTTATTAAATATTTTGCAAATCTTTTACTTAATTTTACATTTAAAGATATCTCAATTTTTATCCTCTTCTCAATTTCCATCTTCCTACTTTTCTGTTTTCTAAACACTTTTATTATTTCACACACAAAAATTTTCTCTACAGCTTTTTGTTGTTTTGTTGTATTGTTGTATTATTATTGTTTTTTTGGGCTTCTGAAATGCCGTGATGACTGGTAATAACTCTAATGTCGACACTAATGGAAATCATAAGGTTATGATTGGCATTCTTTGCAAGCAACAAGCAACATTCTGGCTTTAAAATAGCTCACTTTAAAGCCAGAAGTCTAAATGATTTCAAATTGGATTGCACTAAATACATTTTTTCTGAATCCTCTGTAGACATACTCTGTGTCACTGAGACTTGGTTTTCAAATGCAATTAACGACTCTTTACTTTGCATAAACAATTATAATCTTTTTCTTCACAATAGGCTGAATAGAAGGGGAGGAGGAATTGCAATATATTGCAAAACCAACCTAAATGTAAAATTCTTGAGTAAGTCTAATGCAACCGAAGTAGAGTTTTTAAACATTGAAATATATGATAGCAGAGTTAAAGTTTTTCTATCATGTATGTATAATCCTAGCCGCAGTTCTAGCCTCGAGCCGTTGCTCTCTTCCATATCTGGTTGTCTTATTGATTATGACCACTTTATACTATGTGGTGACTTCAATATAAATCTGTTTGCAATAATAGCTCAACCACAAAACTTCTAGACGATCTCTCTGAAGTTGGTCTTTTTACTGTCAATTCGGAGGAACCAACTCGCTTCGGTAGCAATGTAACTCCTAGTCTGCTGGATTTTTTTGTTGTATTTGATATATCATCGGTTTTACTATTTGTTCAGATATCCTTTATCTCTGATCATGACCTCATTTTTTGCACGTTGGATATACATCTCACGCCCGTTGTTTTGGTCAATACTTTAACGTATCAGGACTATAAATCGATTGACTCCGAATCTTTATTTTCCGATTTATCTCGCGAAAATTGGTTAGACTGTTGGCTTTTAAGTACAGTTGACGATAAATTAAACTGCTTCATTAACAAAGTAACTACACGTTCCTTTACGTTCATCCCGAATCACGAATAGATCCGTGGTTCACAAACTCTATTAAACACGCTTTGAAAAAACGGCATAAGGTTTATACTATTTGGAAAAGAAATCCTACAGATTCAAACAGGGAGGACTTTAGAAGAGCAAAAAACGAAGCTTCACCGGCAGAGAAACTATCCAAAAAGCGATTCTTTTCATCAAGGCTAAGTTCGTCACAACCTGCAAAGAAACTCTGGAATAACCTAAAGGCGATCGGAATTGAATATTAAAACAAAATTGCAGGGTGTCAATTAGATCCAGATGCTCTAAATTCGTTCCTTGCAGCCAGCCCCGATGGCCAAATCTCTTATCCGTCTATTAGTCCGAATACCGCTAATATGTTTCAGAAATTTAAGTTCACTGCAGCTGATGAATCTGATGTTGTAAGGTGTATCTTAAAGATTAAATCAAATGCTGTCGGTGAAGATGGAATAGACATTAGGTTTATTAAACTCATACTTACTTACTTACTTACTTACTTAGTTGGCGCTACAACCGTATGTCGGTCTTGGCCTCATCTAAGAATTTGCGCCAGCCATTTCTGTCTTTCGCTTGCTGGCGCCAGTTGGAAATTCCAAGCTTCGTCAGGTTGTCCTCCACTTGGTCTTTCCAACGAAGATGCGGTCGTCCTCTTCTGCGTTGACCGCCGCTGGGTACCGAATCGAATGTTTTCTTCACTGGAGCATCGTCTTTCATGCGCTGAACATGACCAAGCCAGCGAAGCCGCTCGATTTTAATGCGCTTGACTATGTCGATGTCAGCGTACAGCTCATACAGTTCATCATTCCACCGTATTCGGTACTCGCCATTGACGCAGATTGGTCCATAGATCTTACGAAGAATCTTTCTCTCGAATGCTCCTAAAGTCTTTTCATCTAAACTGCTCAGCGTCCAGGTTTGTGATGCGTAAAGTAGGACGGGCATGATGAGCGATTTATAGAGCGTGATTTTCGTTCGTCGAGAGAGGGCTCTGCTTCTCAATTGCCTACTGAGCCCAAAGTAACACCTGTTGGCAAGAGTTATTCTTCGTTTGATCTCAATGCTGATGTCGTTGGTTGAATTAATGCTGGATCCCAGATAAACGAAGTTCTTCACAACCTCGAATGAGGTATTGTCAACGGTAACGTGGGTTCCAAGACGCTGGGACTGTTTGTTTGTTGACACTAAGTATTTCGTCTTATCTGCATTCACTGACAGACCCATTCGACTTGACTCTCTTTCTAATCTGGAAAATGCTGCACTGACTTCGCGCGTATTATGGCCAATGATATCTATGTCATCAGAATACGCAAGCAGCATAACACTCTTGTAGAATATTGTGCCACTACGTCTCAGATCAGCAGCTCGGATGATCTTTTCCATCATTAGGTTGAAAAAGTCGCACGATAAGGAATCACCTTGTCTGAAACCTCGTTTGGTAATAAATGGTGGGGAGAGGTCCTTCCCGATTTTAACTGCGCTGCTGGTGTTGCTCAGTGTCATCCTGCAAAGTCGTATTAGTTTTGCAGGAATACCAAATTCAGACATGGTGGAGTACAGGTGCTTCCTTATTGGGCTGTCGAAGGCGGCTTTGTAGTCGACAAAAAGATGGTGGGTGTCGACTTGTTTTTCTTGAGTCTTCTCCAAGATTTGTCGTAGCGTGAAAATCTGGTCGATGGTGGACTTTCCAGGTCTGAAGCCACACTGATAAGGTCCGATCAGTTCGTTTACAATGGGCTTCAATCTTTCACATAAAACGCTCGACAGGACCTTATATGCGATATTAAGAAGGCTTATCCCACGGTAATTGGCACAGATAGTGGGATCGCCTTTCTTGTGGATTGGGCAGAGCACACTGAGATTCCAATCGTTCGGAATGCATTCTTCCGACCATATTCTACATAGAAGCTCGTGAATGCATTTAAGTAGAGCTTCGCCTCCGTTCTTAAACAGCTCAGCAGGTAAGCCATCAGCTCCCGCGGCTTTGTTATTTTTAAGCCGAGCTATAGCTGTCAGAACTTCATCATAGTCGGGCAGCGGAACCTCGACGCTGTCATCCGCAATTGGGGTTTCCGGAATATCATCTCTATTGGCGGGATTGTTGTCAGCGTCGCCATTTAGAAGTTTAGAGAAGTGTTCCCTCCATAACGTCAGTGTACTCTGGACATCTGTCACTAGATTCCCGTTTTCATCCTTGCAGGAAGAGGCCCCGGTTTTAAAACCATCGGCAAGGCGTCTTATTTTTTCGAAAAATTTTCGGGCCTCATTCCTGTCACCATACATCTCAATCTTCTCCTGCTCGCGCTTTTCTGCCTCTCTTTTTTTCCGCCTGAATATATGTCTCTCTTCCCTCCTCTTTTCTTTGTATCGCTCCTTAGCAGCGCGCGTTACAACCGACTGCAGGGTGGCTTTGTAGGCGGCGTCTTTCTCTGCAGTGGCGTCGCGACACTCCTGGTCGTACCACTGGTTTCGGCGAGGGCGTTGGTAGCCAATCACCTCTTCAGCAGCCACACGCATGGAGTTGGAAATGTGTGTCCACTGCGCGCATATATCATCGATTGGAGGAGTGCTTTGAAGCAGGAGTGAGAGTCGAGTGGCGAAAGCATCGGCTGTCTGTTTCGATTGCAGCTCGTCGACGTCTAGCTTTCTCTGTGTAGGGTTGCGTGTATTCTTAGCTGCGCACAGACGTGTACGGATCTTGGCTGCAACAAGATAGTGATCCGAGTCAATGTTTGCACCACGGATCGTGCGTACATCCAATACACTGGAAGAGTGCCTTCCGTCGATCAAAACGTGATCAATTTGATTTTTTGTTTTTTGATCAGGGGACATCCAGGTGGCTTTATGAATATTGAGATGCTTGAATCTAGTGCTACTTACGACCATGTTTCGTGCTGCGGCGAAGTCAATCAGCCTCATTCCGTTATCGGAGGTGTTGTCGTGGAGGCTGAACTTTCCGACTGTTGGACCAAAAATATTTTCCTTGCCCACCTTAGCGTTGAAGTCACCAAGCACGATTTTAACGTCGTGGCGGGGGCAGCGCTCGTAAGCATTTTCAAGGCGCTCGTAGAAAATTTCCTTGATCTCATCGTCCTTGTCTTCTGTCGGAGCGTGCGCACATATTAGGCTTATATTGAAAAATCTAACCTTGATGCGGATTATGGCAAGTCGTTCGTTCACAGGTGTGAATCGCAGGACGTGGGGCCGTAGTCTCTTGCCAACTACAAATCCGCATCCAAACTCGTGCTTCTCCGCATGGCCGCTGTAGTAGATATCACAGGGTGCATGCCGAATGCAACCCTGTCCCTTCCATCGCATTTCTTGGATAGAAGTGATATCAGCTTTGTATCTTCCCAAGACATCAGTCAGTTGGATAGATGCACCTTCCCAATTAAGGGTTCGGACATTCCAGGTGCATATCCGTAAATCATTATCAGTTTTTCGTTTGCGGTAGTCGTCATCAGATTTGGGGATCAGTTTTCTTCTATTCTTTTGTGTTTTCATTGAAATGGGTTTTTACTCATACTTCCTTACGTTATTAGTTCCCTTGTACCCTTGTTCCCTTAATCACTGTCTAGCAAGTTCTACATTCCCTTCCATCTGGAAAGTTGCGACGATAATTCCAATAGGAAAAAAAAACTACAGCTGCCATCCCTACTGATTTTCAACCCATAAGTCTGCTATCCTCAATTTCAAAAGTTCTTGAATCTCTAATGGCGGAACAAATTTCTAAATATTTCCTTGAACAAAATTTAGAAATGTTCTTCAACTTTACAGATACTGCTGTAAAACTACTGAAAAGTTACTTAGAAGGGAGGACGCAGAGAGTTAAAATAGGGAATGCATTTTCAGGGATCAGGCGAATTAGTAGTGGAGTACCCCAAGGGTCAGTACTTGGGCCACTACTCCTTTCAATATTCTTAAATGATATTTTTTCGGTCTGCAAAGATGTCTCAATGCACGCGTACGCAGATGACTTGCAACTGCATCTTTCCCAACCTTCAGGTCTCATTGAAGATTTATGTGACAGAGTAAACGATGAGCTGCTAGAAATCGCCAAATGGGCCAGTGAAAACAACCTCTGCTTAAGCCCCAAAAAATATCATGTGTTACCTGTTATGCAATATAGATACCCATTTACTGAACTGCCTCATATCTTCCTTAATGGAAGTAAACTTAGCCTTGTTAGCAAAGTAACTAATCTCGGTTTTATTATGAATTCTTCACTTACGTGCGAAGACCATATCAACAGTGTGGCAAGTAAAGTTTATTATTCCTTACGTAACCTAAGAAAAACTGCACCATTTATTCCAACGGAAACGAGAAGAAGACTGATAGTACAATTAGTCGTGCCCATAATAACCTACTCTGAAGTTGTATATAAGCAAGCTCGATTCGAGGTCATCACATAAGTTATTAGTGGCATATTACAACGCAGCTCGATATGTTTACGGTATCCTTTGGTTATTATTGTATATAGCAACACACAGTAATCGCGTTCTTGGCTGCGGTATTATAAACTTTCTCAATGCAAGAAACTGTATTTTCCTTAATTAGTTTTTATGATCTATTGAATAATTACATGAACTAAGATTGTGAGCTTTAGATCAAGTAAGTTTTCAAGAAGGCAACAACAACAACAACAACTCTGTATAGAGTCAATCACTTAGCTGACTAGACAGCCTGTTTCGGATATCGCTACATTTTCCTCTTCAGTAGTCTTTGAGTGATTAAGCTGTGATCAACTCACTGTTTAAACTAGCATATGAATGTGCAGATTTTGGAATTCATTCTTATGAATTGTATGGCTGCTAATCATATGACATTTCAAAGCAGTAGGCTATTTATAGATCACCGCCATCAACTCTATCAAGGGTTGCCATCTGTTCTAGTTGCTTCTTCATTTATTTCAATATTCATTGGTGTTACAAATGGGATTTTTCCCACAAAGGTGGCAACCACGCACGCACAATCGTTAAATTTTTGGAAATTTCACTACTGATAAAAAATAGCTTTATAACGTCTTATGAAAAATTTATTCAAACATCTGCGAAATCATATAAAAACTAAAACAGTGATTTAGTCATAACTAAAAATATTTTTATTTTGTTTAAATAAAGCAAAAAATAAGTAAAATAAAGTAAAGTAAAACAAACTCACTAAAACAAATTAGTAAAAATTTATTTAAAGTTCATAAATATATGTAGATAGTATTTAAATAATATCAGTTACAAAACAAGACTAGTAAGGTTTATGTAGATTTTAACAGGATCTTTACATATACCAAAACGAATACTTTCGTTTTTAAAAGATACTGGCAACCATAGATTTCGGTATCATATCCAATTTGTAAGTGCTGCAGGGCTTTCAGCCATTCTTCCTACATATGGGTCAATATTTTACAAATCTCTATGCAAACAACTAAATTTGACATTTTGAAATCGTGTGAACATTTTTAAAAATTTTTACTTACCTAAAATAAGTTTACACGTGCATCGTGATTTTGCTCGGAATCAATAATCATGCCACACATTTCCACAAAATAAAAAGTTGCTAACAATGTAGCGAATTTTTATAGATTTTGTATTAATTTTTGTTTACCGACTTAATGTCGTTGAAAAATGATCTCAATTCCTTCTTTCAATTGTGCATACGTATCTGCCATATATAACACTGTGCGCTTTTTTGTACTTTTTTCTCTGTATTTGATAATTTAAACGTTTTTCACTTAATTTTGGCATAAGGAATCACGTGGTGACATTTGTTTTACCACTTTACCGAACATTTTAGAACAAAATGTTCTTTTTTAAGATATATCAAAAATTACTCAAGAAATGCACTCATTTTCATTTCATATTCATGTTGATAACTCTTGAACCATTACGATTTAATTTTTGTTTCTTGAGCAAAGTTCTTTCTATAATTCTGGCCAACAACTTTGCTGAATAAATGAAACAATCGCTTCCAGTAGTTCTTATTGAGTGTTTCTTACAAAAAGTCAAACGAAAAAATTCGAACAACATTGCGTATGAGTAACATTTTTTGCTTTGAAGTGCTGAAAGTGGGCAAGCTGTATGTGGCTTATTAACGGTTTAAAGACAATTTCAAATGATTTTTCGTTATATATTTGTTCCACAAAGTTGTTGGCAAGAATAAGAGAAAGAACTTTGCTCAAGAAACCAGAATGAAAATCCTAATGGTTCAAGAGTTCTCAACATGCAAATGAGTGCATATCTGTAGCTCGTTCCTGTATCAAAATCGGCAAGTTACCGATTTGTGTGACGTCAGCCGTTATCGATACCTAGTTGCCGATTTCGTGACAACTAATGTTTCTGTACGTTTAAATCGGTAAAAACTCGGATCGTGATTAAAAAACACAAATCGAGAAGAAAAGTTGCGAAATTGAGTCAAATGACAAGCAGCTGTTTACTCGAATATATTATTTTAGTATTATATATAATTTTTTTTACTTTATAACAAATAGGTGCTTGTCTTGTTAATAAAAAGTGAATATTTTTAGTTTAAGAAAATTAATTATGTTATAATGATGTGTATTAATGGTTGTAAATAATGCAAATAATTTTACACTTAGTGCTGTGCTGCAAAAACTTAGCAAATATATGCAACCGGTTACTTTTTCATAGCTCAAACAAATACTGTTTTGCTAACATGTTTACCTTTTATGTAAGTAGCAGAGATCTGAAACAAGTAAATTAAAAATCAAGCTTTAAAATAAAACTACAAAAAATCGAGGTGGTAACCCTATCCAACATCTTGAATTTTAAAATTCTGATTTTAGATTCGAAATCAGCGACCCCTTAAAATTGATAAATGAAGTTTAAAACTCTTGAAAAGACATATTATTAGGTGGCAGCCCTATTATTTCAAAATTTTATCATTTGGAAATTCTGACAACGTATTCGGATTCAGCGACCCATTTTTAGTCTACCATTTTTTTTGCCGAATTTTTTTTTGCCGAATACCTAATAATATTTATTTTTATTTATTTATTTATTTAGATAGGTATACATTGTACAAATAAGATTTCTCTTTTTTAAGTTGTACAACCATTGAATTAACTTTGAAATTGAGTAATAATGATAAATACAATAATGATTTTAGAATTAAGGTGAGTTAAACATAAAAAAACTTAATTAATTATAAATGACTTGAACATTGACTTAAGCTAAGTTTACTCTTGATTGACATTGATTGATTAGACATGAAGATTCAGAGAAAGTTTGAAGAAAATGCAGTTGGAAAAGAAAGAAAAAGTTATTGAGAACTAGTAAAGTGTTGAAAAAGTTTAATTTATCTATAAACATAGCTTTAGTTTTGATTGGATTGAGGCATAGCCCATTTTCTGTTGACCATTCAAAAATTCTGTTCAAAACTAAATTAACTTCGTTTGCGGCTGAGTTTTTAGCTGATTTAGGAAAGAGCTTATATAGTTGGATATCATCAGCATATATATGATGCTCACATGTAGAGAGACAATCAACGATATCATTAATAAACGTAGAAAATAACAGAGGACCTAACACTGAGCCTTGAGGAACACCGGACAAAACATTCAGACTTGACGAACATTTATTGTTAAGGTATACGAAGTCATAAGTTTACACAGCGAGCCATGAAAAAAGAACTGAGATCTAAGTTTTTGTACGAGAAGGCTATGGTTGATACAGTCAAATGCTTTCGAGAAATCTAAGAAAACCATCAAACCCAGCATATCCTTATCCAAGCCAGACCTTATATCTTCGCATACTTTAAGAAGCGCTGTCGTGCAACTGTGTTTCGCTCGAAAACCGGATTGATGATTGGTGATGAGCTTGTTGTTATTTAAGTATATTTTCAATTGTTTGCTGATGATAATTTCAAAGGCTTTGCTTAAAAAGGGAAGAATGGCTATTGGTCGATATTCTGTGTTGCTTTGAGATGATGATTTAGGTAAAGGTAAGATTTTTGAAATTTTCCATAAAAATGGAAATTGTGATGTTGTTATTATTGTGTTAAATATGTATGTGACATGTCCAAGTATTGCTGGAAGAATTATTTTAATGAAAGTTGGATATATGCCATCTGATCCTACGGCATTAGATTTTATTTTTAGTATTGCTTCGCCTACACTTACGGCATCTATACAAGAGATTGCGAAATCGTTTCCTGAAGATCTTCCGGAAACAGATAAGTTAACTGAATTTAAAGAACAAGTTGGTTGAACAAATTTACTGTTTAAATCGTCAAGGCTTATATTCTCTGGAATGGATTGCGAGTCTTTGGATAGCCCGGTTTGGCGAATGTTTTTCCAAAATGATGAACTCGAGCGACTACTAGCAAATTTACTTTCATAGAAGGATTTTTTATTTCTGCGTATGACGGTGGTGACAGCATTACGCACACGTTTAAACTCTGAATATATACTTGAACATTTATAGCGTTTAAATCTTCTGTATAAAGTGTCCCGCTTGTCAATGAGAAGCTTAACCTCTTGAGTAAACCAAGGGTGTTTGGATGGTTTTGTTTTATTTTGCTTAAGCGGGACATGGTTACTAAATAAGGTATTGATGTTGTTATTAAAAAGTTCAACTTGTATATTTGTATCATTTGTTGCATAAATTGCAGACCAATCTATATTATGACACTCGAAGAACAAGTGATATAGGTTAATTTTCGAAAACTCAGGATAATTGAAACAAGCTTCGTTACTAATAGCTGGTGTTACGTCTATTGAGAGAAAAATTAAGTCATGGTGAGAGAAGGCGGGTACAGACAATTGGTCGTAGTGTAGTATTAAGTTTGCGTGGGAAATCAAGAACAGATCTAAAAGAGATGGACGGGAGTTGGGCCTAAAATGTGTTGGGTATTGGTGATTCGCAAATTTTAGGTTGAATTGTTCAGCCATATCTATGAAGGACTTATTTCCGTTGTTTAGTAAGTTCAGATTAATGTCTCCACAAAGTACAACATCTGTAAATTGAGGGGTTAAATCTTCCAACAGATCCCTAATAAGTGCAAAATCAGCAACGTTTGGAGCCATATATACACAGCCAATAAGTAAGTTCCCTGAACTAAGAAAGAAAAACAACAAAAATATACTCTAGAAGATCATTATGATTCGATTTCTTAACTAGACGAAACTTATGCGAGCTTTTTATATAAATATAAACTCCCCCTCCAACTTTGCCTATTCTATCTGCTCGAGCTAATTTATAATTATTAACTTTAAACAAACCATCACACATCTCCGTTCTAAGCCATGTTTCAGACACACAAATTATGTCAATCATGCTATTGTTAACAAGTAACCGCAAATCATCTATTTTATGTTTAAGACTTTGAGCGTTTAAATGGCACATATTAAAGCCTCTATTATTTTTGCAAATTAAATTAAGTAGGGAATGCGATAAGTCAATGTAGCCGCCCCAAGACTGCACTGCATTAACCATTGGGATATACAATAAGTAAAACATATAACACAAACACAATCAATATGTACACAATTAAGCAATTAATAGGCTGAAAAAAAGAGAATGAAAGTTTAGAAAACAGAACTAACAGAGTAGTGAGAAAAAATTGAGGTAAACTACTGAACTGTGGATCTGTTGAGTGTGACAAAGTCACAAAAAACAGAAACTCAGTTAAAGAATGAAAAAGCTTAAAAAAAAAGAGTAGATGTACTAATAGGAATATGTCTTTTCAAGAGTTTTAAACGTCATTTATCAGTGCAAAGGGGTCGCTGATTTCGAATCTAATGTCAGAATTTTAAAATTCAAGATGTTGGATAGGGTTGCCACCTTAATTTTTTGTAGTTTTATGAATTCGGCAAAAAAAAATGGTAGACTAAAAATGGGTCGCTGAAAATAATAGGGTTGCCATCATAAAACTACACTACAAAACTGCCAGCCCCGAATTCATAAAACTACAAAAAATTAAAGTGGCAACCCTATCCACCATCTTGAATTTCAAAATTCTGACTTAAGATTCAAAATCAGCGACCCCTTAAAACTGATAAATGATGTTTAAAACTCTTGAAAAGACATATTATTAGGTGGCAACACTATTATTTCAAAATTTTATAATTTTGAAATTCTGACAACGGATTCGGATTCAGCGACCCATTTTTGGTGTACCATTTTTTTGTTGCCAGCCTCGAATTCATAAAACTACAAAAAATTAAGGTGGCAACCCTAGCCACAATCTTGAATTTTAAAATTCTGACTTTAGATTCGAAATCAGCGACCCCTTAACACTGATAAATGACGTTTAAAACTCTTGAAAAGACATATTATTAGGTGGCATCCCTATTATTTCAAAATTTTATCATTTGGAAATTCTGACAATGGATTCGGATTCAGCGACCCATTTTTGGTGTACCATTTTTTTGCCAGCCCCGAATTCATAAAACTACAAAAAATTAAGGTGGAAACCCTATCCACCATCTTGAATTTTAAAATTCTGACTTTAGATCCAAAATCAGTGACCCCTTAACACTGATAAATGACGTTTAAAACTCTTGAAAAGACGTTTATTATTAGGTGGCAACTCTATTATTTCAAAATTTTATCATTTGGAAATTATGACAACGGATTCGGATTCAGCGACCCATTTTTGGTGTACCATTTTTTGTTGCCAGCCCCGAATTCATAAAACTAAAAAAATTAAGGTGGCACGCCTATCCACCATCTTGAATTTTAAAATTCTAACTTTAGGTTCGAAATCAGCGACCCCTTAACACTGATAAATGACGTTTAAAACTCTTGAAAAGACATATTATTAGGTGGCAACCCTATTATTTCAAAATTTTATCATTTGGAAACTCTGACAACGGATTCGGATTCAGCGACTCATTTTTGGTATACCATTTTTTTTCGCCAGCCCCGAATTCATAAAACTACAAAAAATCAAGGTGGTAACCCTATCCACCATCTTGAATTTTAAAATTCTGACTTTAGATTCGAAATCAGCGACCCCTTAACACTGATAAATGATGTTTAAAACTCTTGAAAAGACATATTATTAGGTGGCAACACTATTATTTCAAAATTTTATAATTTTGAAATTATGACAACGGATTCGGATTCAGCGACCCATTTTTGGTGTACCATTTTTTTGTTGCCAGCCCCGAATTCATAAAACTACAAAAAATTAAGGTGGCAACCCTATCCACCATCTTGAATTTTAAAATTCTGACTTTAGATTCGAAATCAGCGTCCCCTTAACATTGATAAATGACGTTTAAAACTCTTGAAAAGACATATTATTATGTGGCAACCCTATTATTTCAAAATTTTATCATTTGGAAATTCTGACAACGCATTCGGATTCAGCGACCCATTTTTGGTGTACCCTTTTTTTGCCAGCCCTGAATTCATAAAACTACAAAAAATTAAGGTGGCAACCCTATCCACCATCTTGAATTTTAAAATTCTGACTTTATATTCGAAATCAGCGACCCCTTAACACTGATAAATTATGTTTAAAACTCTTAAAAATACATACTATTAGGTGGCAATACTGTGGTAAAAATTTATGTGGCAACCCTAACCTCCATCTTAAATTTTAAGACTGTGACATTATATTCGAAACCAAATCCGTTTTCAGAATTTCAAAATTACAAGAATTCGCAAAAATAAAAAAATATAGGTGGCAACTCTTTCCGCTATCTTAAATTTTAAAGTTTGACATCATCTTCGAAATAAGTTATCCCTAAAACTTCCAACCACTGAGTCCACAGAATCATTAAAAGTCCTATTACGCTTAAGCTCTCTCTAAACAAGCTCATTGAATTTTTTGGATACTTGCTTTAATTGGATACTTGCCTTCAATTTTAAGCTTTTCAAGCTTTTTGCCGAAGGCATCAAGCTTTCCTTTACTTGAAACTTCGTGGCGTTCGCTTATTAATATTCAATTACAAGCTATATTTGATTCAAAATTATCAAGCTCAAGCTAGCTTGAACTTGTATTTTAAGCAAGTACTTGAAATAGAGTTTCAAGTAGGCTTGTGCAGTTCTCTGGTAAGTAGGCATTATTTATAAATTGTATTACCTTTAAAACTAAAACTTTTCTAAGAATAACAAAATATTTCAATCAGAAAAAAATTCGATTTATATGAAAGTAACCATTTTTAAAGGTATATTTCGAATACTTATAACCTAATAATACACAACATTACTGTCATTAGAAAAATCGGTAGAATTCTCACTTGCCACAAAGCCAGTGATAAAAGTAACACATTTTTATCGATTCACTTTACGTACAGAAACAATTTTTCAAAAGTTTCCATTGAAATGAAATCGGAACATGTGACAGCTTATCGATTTGGAATGAACGAATCGAACAGAAATCGATTCAGATTCGTACAGAAATATTGCAAGTAAGAATGACGTCAGAGTAACGTCCAATCGGTAATATGAGTCGGTAACTACGATCACTACGAGTTACAGGAACGAGCCACTGGACTAATTACAAAAAAATTTCCTAATTAATTAATAATAATTAACTAATTTCCACTGAAGTTTTCGGTAAAGTGGAAAACGGAAGTTACCACGAGATTCCTTATATTAAAATTAAGTGAAAAACGTTGAAATTATTAAATGCAGCTTTTGTGCCGTACAGTGTAGTTTGTACACAATAAAAAATTTTGAGGGTAAATTTTACCTTTTTTATAACATTTGTGTGGTATAAACTTTTTTTAATCCAAATAATTTATAAATTTTATTCCACTCAATATTATAAAAATAATAAAACAAATATAATTTAAAAATTTCATATGGATATCATGTGTTAATCAAAATATATTCTGGTTTGAAAGAAAAAATTTATCGAAATCGGGAAATTTAAAAATATAGTGGTTTCGGACTGGTCTGACGAGAAAAATGGTCTGGAAAAATTTATAAGATTTGATGGTATAACTTTTAAAACATTTTGGGTTTGGATTTATATGTATACAAAATAGTATTGAAATTTATGCTCATATTTTTTACTGTGTAGAAATTCTTCAATTATGTGCCCAATAACAATAATAAAAAGATTATATTTCTAGAACTTTTTTTTTGTTTTTGTCTAATTTATAGAGGTTATAAGAATTAATGTTTGTTCTCAAAGGCAGAATATAATTTATTATAATCGATTTGAACAGCAGATGCTCAAAAACTTTTAGAACGGCTATAATAAAAAAAACAATTTTTATTTATTCACCCGGTGGATGACCTAAGCAAAGTTCACTCCTTAAAACCATACAATTCGTTTCACAGACGACTGTTGATGGGCTACACATTGAAAATGTCAAATGTATTTTGATGCTACTGTTGATGATGAAGATTATTTTAATGATAATGATGTTGTGCTTGTTCTGAGTGACACCTTGCTCAATGGATTCCAAAATCGATAATGATAAATCAGCCTGATGTTCTCTGCATTTCAATACTTTGCAATTTCAGCGAAAGTGTAAATAAATGAACGACGAATCGTTTTGCTGAACAAGAACTCGAGCATTTTGTGCCAAGTGTAGTAGATAAAATGAATGACGGTACATAAAGTTATGTATCGCAGAAATGAACAGTGCTCTAATGCTTTTTTTATAAGGCTTTAATACCTCAATTTAAAGATGTTTAACAATGCTCCATAGATATTTTGCGACCAGCACGCATCAACGACCACCAGCTGAAACACTTTATCTGAAATCCAACCACACACATGAACATGAAAAATGTTGGGTATTGGTTGTGGATGGTTGCGGTTATTTGGTTTGGGTCACGTTGCACAGTGCGTTGACAAGTGAAATCAATTTGAAAATTTTTTTTGCAGAAATGGAAAATTTTGGTATCATTTTGGAAAAGGTAATGATCAGAGACGAGAATCCTTTGATGATATTGTTTCAACTATACTTTAACATCACGTAGCCTTATATGTTAAGTATCATCTAAATGATATCGTTTTGCTTGCTTCATGTGTGGTAAATAACTGTCAAATAATATCGTCGAAACGATTGTTTGGCGCGACCAAGTGCGAGAGTAACACAACTCAAAGTAATAACAATATATGTATATACTCAAAGCTTTAAAAACTTACCCAAAAGCTTACACTAAATTTGTCCGAGTTGCACTTATGTCAATCTGACAGCTCAACAGCTACTGCAACGTTTAAAAATGTCTTTGAAATTGGTTTGTGTAGATGCTTAATCCTATAAATGTATATAAGGATGCCTCAACAAAAAAGTTACCAATGCCACCAACTAAAAGTGAACCTTGATCTATTTTATGACAATTCCCAAAATATTTTTGCTGTCACGATAACCGCCAAAGTTTTTTTGAAATTATTTTTACTAAAATATTAATAGCTTCATTATTTCTAATGCGATCGTCACTACCAAAATATAGTTTGAAAGGTTTTTAGTGCTTGCATTGATTCCTGGTCAGATTTGATATATCTACAGTAATAAAACTCATTTTCTGTTTGTTTGTTTGGCCTTTATAAGAATCTAAACGGCTCAACGGATTTCGCTCAAACTAGTTATACATATTAAGTGCGTTCTAACTTAAAATGTACTAAGTTTTTGCCACGCCCCTTCCAAAATTTTTCAACTAACGGTAATCTTGTTATTATAAAACTTTTTACCATCGGACATTTTTGTGTATTTAATTTTAAAATTTTTTTGTTATTTTGACATCAAAAATACTTACATATATTCAAAATTATAGAAATTTTCAGTACAACGACTTTTTCATAAATGAGAAAAAAACGACATGAAAATCAAAGTTTGGTCTTTCGATGCAAATATCTCCGCTGTCCATTAATATATTTCATTCAAATTTTTTTTTGTTCAAAAGTTCAATAAAATCACTTTACAAAAATAGGTTGATCTGTACCGTTAAGTCAGTGTAACTATGTTTTATAATTATGTCAAAAAAGGTCCAAAATATTGATTTTTTACTCAAAAAATGACTCAAAAATTGTAGCTGTAAAAATGAAATCAATTAAAAATTGCAGATCTGGCTATCTTTCATATGACATAGTATTTATTTGCAAAAATTCTTCCAGCTAAGCGCAAAAATTATTTTACTGTTTTTGTCATCAAAACAACAAGGGTACCCCCTTTGATTTTTTTCGCGAAATTTATTTTTTCCAAAATGTTGTTTTTATATTTTTTACAAAAAAGTCAAGCCTCAGAAATGATTTATGTGAAAAACTTACCCCAATATCTCTTTCCAATCAAAAGTTATGGCTTAAGATCCATTTTTCATACCAGCAATATTAAAATTCTCTATTCTTAATATCTTCCTTATGTTAGTAAGTTTTTATTTTTGCCTCCCCAACCCCTCCCCTCCCCCTCCCCTGCTAACTAAAGGTTAAAAATGGTTCTCTGAATCCGAATACGTTGGCAGAATTTCAAAATTATAAACAAAAAATTTAATAACAAAAAATTTTTAAAATTAAATACATAAAAATGTCCGATGGTAAAAATTTTTATAATAACAAGAATACCGTTAGTTGAAAAATTTTGGAGGGGGCGTGGCAAAAACTTAGTGCATTTTAAGTTAGAATGCACTTAATATGTATACCTAGTTTGAGCGAAATCCGTTGAGCCGTTTAGATTTTACCTTAATAGAGTTGCCACCTAATAATATGAATTTTTTAGAGATTTAAACATCATTTATCAGTGTTGCTGATTTCGAATTCTAAAATACATATTATAAGGTGGCGACCCTATTATTTCAAAATTTTTTAAATTTGAAATTTTAACAACGGATTCGGATTCATTGACCCATTTTTAATCTTTAGTTCGCGCCAGCTCCTTAATTCATAAAATTAAAAAAATAAAGTGGCAACTCTATCCACCATTTTTAATTTTAAAATTCTGACTTCTGATTCGAAATCAGCGAAACTGTTAAATGATATTTAAAACTATTAAAAATACATATTTTAGGTGGCAACCCTACTATATTAAAAATTCATAATTTTCAAATTTTGAGAACGGATTCGGATTCAGCCATCCATTTTTACCTTATGTTAGCGCCAGCATTGAATTCGTAAAAATAAAATAAAATTAGGTGGCAGCCCTATTAACCATATTAATTTTTAAAATCTGATATCAGATTCGAAATGAGTGACCCCTAAAACTTTTAAATGATGTTTAAAACTCTTAAAAATACATATTACTAGGTGGCAACCCTAACCTCCATCTTAAATTTTAAGACTGTGAAATTATATTCGAAATAAAATCCATCGTCAGAATTGCAAAATTACAAGAATTCGCAAAAATACACAAAAAATCTAGGTGAAAACTCTTTCCGCCATCTTGAATTTAAAATTCTTACTTCAGATCCGAAATCATCAACCCCCAAAAACTTCCAATCACTGAGTCCAGAGAGCCCAAGAATTATATATTCAAGATTCCGCCTTGCGCATGTCCGCTCTCTTTGTGAGCACGTGCATGTGACGTCAGAAGTACAAGAGAAAAGAGAATCAAACTAACTGAAAAAACGTAGTAAAAAATTTTTAATAGGAGTCCTCGATTTAAAAATCTCTTAATTTTCTTATAAAATCTGGGTTTTGTAAAAGAAATAATTTTAAATCAAACAACATCGCTTGTACAGGAAAAATATTAATATTTTTCATTACTATCTTTGATAAAAATTTTATATCTTATTGGGGTGTTGACCCCTTCACAAAAAATAGCTATGTTGCTCGATTTATTTTGAGAGCAGTTTGACTGTTTCTTTATTTGTATTTCGTTTGTTTCCCAATCAGCCAATCAGATTCATTTGCTTAGTTTCGTTTGTTGTTTATGTGATATTTTTGTTTGGATGTATTTTCACTTATGACGTAGACCTGCGCAGTAGATTGCCATTTCTGCGCACTTAAGGCGTGATCTTCTTTATATTGTTCTTGCAGAGAGACCCCTAAAAAGTCTTAATACGCTTAAGCTTTTCCTACACAAGCTTGGTCATTCATTTGGGAGTACTCTTAAACGAATACTCTCAAATTGAGAGTAAAGTCTTATATGATTTAACACCTGTTTGAATAAACTTCTATGAAGTGCATACTCTCAATGGCAATTTTTGTCATACGTATATTAAAACAATAAGTATTTTAGATTAAGCCTAAAATTCTACCAGGGATTGTCTGTCTGTTGCAGTTGCTTCTTAGTTGTTTTGCTAAAATTTTATTTTATTTTGTGTAGAAAATAGTCTCTCAGAAAATGCAAAAAAAATTTGTTCAAGTTTTGCTAGAACCCTCCCTTTAAGTGTATCAGCACGAAACCTAGAACATGAAGAAAGGAAAAACGTAATGTTATTATCCTTGTTGATGTTGCTGTGTGTTTCAAAGACACAAAAGCGATAAAAAAGTACGTATACAAGCAATTTCGCTTGACTTTATCAGAAGGTGATAATCTACCAAACTGTCGAGCTCGGAAAGGTGCAAGCAAGTCGTTAAAGCAGCAGTAGAAAAACAACCAAGACAGCTTTGTGGTAGCTGAAAACAGTTAGTGTCATTCTAAATAGCCTGAAAAATGATGTAATTTGTGAACAATAAAGTGGCTATTGTGCGGTTAATTGGATAAAAGGTGGGTTTAAAAGCAGGAACATTGTGTTTCATGCATTTATCTTTGGATTTAAAAATAGTTTTTTTTTCTTGGAGTGTGCGATTTTTTGGTGAAAAACGTGGATATATAAAAACAACAGTATTTTCTTACAGCATTATATCATATAATATATTTAGCTAAATGTCTTTTCAATTTTATTATTTATTGTGAAATTTAAAATTTTCATAGATTTTATCTACAGTACTTTAAGAGCTATGCTTTTATGATATTTTTAAAATATATAGGTATATAATATGTATATACTATGTAAATAATATATTATTCTGCCTTAGGAAATTCTTAATTTTAAACACCAAGGAAGCAAGTAAAAAATTGCTGTTACATATGTGTGTATGTGTATACTTATTAAGCTATTTGCTAACATTTATTGACAAAAAATGGGCATACATTTATGGTTTCGAAAGAGTTTCATAAGCATTTAACATTTTTTATAAAATTTTACAATTTAAAACTAGTAGATACATTCACCAATTGCAAGCAAATCTTATGTACTAAATACATGTTTATATAAATATATTTGATAACAAAATTTATATGTTTGTATTGTGAAAGTAAGTATGCGATAAAGTATTTCAAATTATTTGCCAACAAAGTTTTTTTTTGTATTTTAGGGGTATGAACAGTACAAATTTTAGTCAAAATTTTAGTAGTTTTTTGTTTATTTTTTTTAAAAAGAAATCGGTTTGATGGAGTTATATAAAGTTTGAAGTATGAACAGTACAAATTTTAGTCAGAGTTTCAGTAGTTTTTTGTTAAGTTTTTAAAAAGAAATCGGTTTGATGGGGTTATATAAAGTTTTGCACACTTCTTTAGTACATTTATAAGTAATTAAAATTTTTTTTAATAGTACCTATAAATTTGCATAATGGTCCTTTGAAAATAGTAGGTACCTTTTTAATCTGGCCTCAGTGGCGTTGACAGTAATTCGTTCAAATTGATCATCTGAGGACAAAAAACGAAAAAGATTCTTAAAACATATGTTTTTAGCTATAACCGGACCTTGGGGATTTTCAAAATATCGTTTAGAACAAAATGGCGACCATTTGCAAAACAATTAGAATTTTTGCGATTTTTTTTTAGAGAAAATTGTGTATAAAAAAACATAAAAAAACCGGCTACGTCCGTCTGAAGAGGCACGTTTCTTTTAAGAAACCCATTTTGAATCAAATCGATGAATCAAATCAATCAAAGATTTCTATACAAGGTTGTTGCTTAGGGTAAGGCCATGGAACTAAATTTCATCCTCCTCCACGACTTTCAGTGTTTTTATTTTTCATTAAAATACCCATACATGTCAAGTTTAAGTAAAATCTATCCAGAGTTTTCACGTGATATGCGTATAGCCAGACAGACAAAAAAAAATTACATTTTTAATTTACATTTTTTTGTAATTCAAAATGCTCAGCGTAGAAAGACTTTCGAAATAACATTTAATGAATAGATTTTTTTTTAGTTATATTATATGTGCGGACTAGGGAGTGCAATCTTGGAAGCTTTTCTCAATCCCTGGATTATCGGGATTCAAAATTTTAATCCCGGGATTAGTGAGGGATTGAAAACTTTAAGAAGTAAATAATTCATAACGTTTTTAAGACAATTTTTAAAGTGAAAACTTCTTTAGGCGCGTTGAACGATTTTGGTAGAGGGTTAATCTTTGGTTTGCGTCATCGTCTTTTTCCGAGGAAGTCTCGTCATCAATACAGACAGCAAAGATAACAAGATAGGAAACTTAGAACACATCACCTCAAAAATGTTTGCATGTATTTGTGCATAAAAAAATCAACAATGATCGTCACTCTTGTTCTTAATCGGCCGCAAGCTCACAAAGAAATAACTTGGCAACTCTTGAAATGAATGCATATAATCTGTTTGTTAGTATATAAATACTTAAGTTAGGTTTCAATAAGATGTTTGCAACCAAAACTTATTTAGCCCTATTACGGTTCACGACACAACAGTAATTGCTGTCTTCAATGTGTAAATTTCTATTACGGTAGATAACAAAGCAACTGAATACATTCCACTGTTGTCTGTCAACAATGCTGTGTCTTCAATACACTTACTACGCAACACAGCAGTTGTGCTTTATTGTCTTGTTATCTGCCAAATTTTGAAGACAGCTAATTTGGTGTAGTGTTGAAGAAACGAAATAGATTAAAAATGAAAATTTTATTTAAAATTGCGTTTTTCTTTATTAATTATGAAAATTACACAGAAAATTGATAATACGTCTTCTTGTGAACAGAATTATATTGAATTTAGCAATTGAATTCGAAATTGTTTGTTTGTTTACTTTTTTATTTTGACAGTGACCAGTTCACAGTTGCATCGAAACGTACTATTTAGATTACGTTTTTATTTTGAGAGAACGAAAATTTCTGCGATGCTACCTTTTTATTATTTTGAAATATTTATGATAGAAAGAAGTGGTATTTTATTTTATTAGTTAAGAAATGCCGGGAGAAGGGTTTAAAACTTAAAACAAGATGTATTTTAAATTTGCCATAATTCTTAAACTATAGTTATGCTATTGGCATCAGAGAACTGCACAAGCCTACTTGAAGTCTAGTTCAAGTACTTGCTTAAAATACAAGTTCAAGCTAGCTTGAGCTTCATAATTTTGAATCAAGTATAGCTTGTATAGCGACTTGCAAGTATGCTAGCTTACAAGCGAACGGAACGAAGTTTCAAGTAAAGGAAAGCTTGATGCCTTCGGCAAAAAGCTTGAACAACTTGAAATTGAAGGCAAGTATCCAATTGAAGCAAGTATCCAAAAAATTCAATGAGCTTGTTTAGAGAGAGCTTAAGCGTAATAGGACTTTTAAGGATTCTGTGAACTACGTGGTTGGAAGTTATAGGGGTAAATGAATTCGAAAATGATGTCAAACTTTAAAATTCAAGATGGCGGATAGAGTTGCCACCTAGATTTTTTATTTTTGGGAGTTCTTGTAATTTTGAAATTCTGGCAACGGATTAGATTTCGAATATAATGTCACAGTTTTAAAATTTAAAATGGAGGTTAGGGTTGACACTTAAATTTGTACCACAGTATTGCCACCTAATAGTATGTATTTTTAAGAGTTTTAAACATCATTTATCAGTGTTCAGAAGTCACTGATTTCGAATCTAAAGTCAGAATTTTAAAATTTAAGATGGTGGATAGGGTTGCCACCTTGATTTTTTGTAGTTTTATGAATTCGGGGCTGGCAAAAAAATAGTATACCTAAAATGAGTCCGTGAATCCGAATCCGTTGTCAGAATTTTAACATTATAAAATTTTGAAATAATAGGGTAGCCAACTAATAATATGTCTTTTTAAGAGTTTTAAACGTCATTTATCAGTGTTAAGGGGTCGCTGATTTCGAATCTAAAGTCAAAATTTTAAAATTCAAGATGGTGGATAGGGTTTCCACCTTAATTTTTTGTATTTTTATGAATTCGGGGCTGGCAACAAAAAAATGGTACTCCAAAAATGGGTCGCTGAATCTGAATCCGTTGTCAGAATTTCAAAATTATTAAATTTTGAAATAATAGGGCTGCCACCTAATAATATGTCTTTTCATATGTCCTTTACTTGAAACTTAGGGCCGTTCGCTTGTAAGCTAGTACACTTGCAAATCGCAAGCTGTCGTGGGCTTATTTATATTCAATTACAAGCTATACTTGATTCAAAATTATCAAGCTCAAGCTAGCTTGAACTTGTATTTCAAGCAAGTACTTGAACTAGACTTCAAGTAGGGATTTTTTTTTCAACACCATTATAATCTTAGTATTAAAATGCGTCCTTGTACTTAAAAACATTTTAAAATCCAGCTATTTCATTATACTAGATTTAATCCTATTTCTTTACGCTAGTTGAAATTAACGGGTTAAATATGGGCTCACAATATTTCCTTTTCATATCGCAAAAAAATTCTTATCAAGATAGTACTTTGTGCTATTTAAAAAATAATTTTTAAAGAGTACGTTTTTACTTTTCTCCGAACCAACCCTGGACCAGTCAAGGAACGAATTCTACATACGTTCCGCAATCAGACGTGACAACAACGTATTGTTGTGAACTATAATAGCTTGAAACTGTTGTGCCTTCTTGACTGTTGTGTCTATTCGTAAGAAGACAGCAGTTTATTGCTGTGAACCGTAATAAGCCTAATTATTAATTCGCTTTATATTGGTTTATATGCTTTTAAAGTTTGGCAATTTCTTCAGTTGTTGTATTTGTCAACATTGTTGAAAAATTTGCTTTTACTCAATGGTGGTGAAAAATGGAACGATCTTCTTCTTTTCCTGCTTTTTTCTGCTGGAACTTCGTTTGCAAACAAGAAAAATAATGTATAGATTGAGTGTTTTAACATTTTAATCTTAAAGTTGTGATAAAGCAATATGTTGAACATTCAAATAATTACATGCATGCTCATATTTCATTATATATCGTCAAACAAAGTTGGACAATTTTCACACTTGTTGTATTTGTCAGTGGCTTTTTATTTTCAAAACTGCGGCATTTTATTTCAGAGTTGTCAACTATCATTTTTTATTAATACATTTTTTCATTAAGGGTGCATGTCAAAAGGGAACTTTTCAGTCGTGGTAGGATTAAAAATATCAGGTTAAATAAAATTTGTGTGTGTTGAAATAAATTTGTCTTTTTTGCTGTGTCAAATGGACGATGAAATTTTGACCATTGCAAGTTATGACGTTTCACATTTCGGTCGTGTTTTAGTACAAATATTTTATTTAATTTGCATTTTATTCAATTTGCGACATATTTAATTCGAGTGCTTGTACTTGCAACTTATTTCGTAAGATTGTAATATTGTAAGCTTAAAAAACTTAAAAAATAACAAAATAATAAAAAAAAGTATAGCAGTGAGCGGACTGCCAACCGAAGCGAAAACCGATATATAAAATATTAGTGTTCGCTGGAAGACTTTATCCTGCCACGGACTGCCTCACTGCTATATAAGAATTTTCATGCTAATCGAAAAAAATTTTTGTATTTTCACCCCCTCAGCCTTTGATTATTTCTTTCAAAATATTTTTTTATTCAGATAGCATATTTATTTTATAATTACACCAAACTATATTATTACATTTAAATTGAATATTGTTGATATAAAAATAAAATACAAGGAGCACTATTGAATGAAAAATAATCCTCAAAAGGATATTTAATTTTTTTCTTTCAATGTATATGTAGAGCTGTAGCTAAAATAAAATACACTTTCCTTTTTTTATGTATGATATTTTGTTTGATGGGTCTTGAAGTCTCTTTTAATGCCTGCATTTGAGATCTTGCTACAAGGAAAACAGAAAACATAGCAAGCAAAGTGCAGTTTATTTTCTGCCCGCGTGTCGGTTCATCCGTACATCCGGTATGGGTTTTAATATAAAAAACAAAGTAAAACATAAACAAAAATATAAATTAAGCTTATTGAAATAATTAATATACACTTAAAATACGTATACATACATAACATTTGTATTTACATAAATTTCATTGAATTTCATTTACATTATTTTCTCTGTTTACGTCATAAATGATTGCATTATATTTTTAAAAAAGATGCTATAGACTTATGGTAGCTGAAATAAGAAACAAAAATTTTTTGGACGATGCAGTCCCACTCATGATAAAATTATTATTAGGTAGCCTTGACAACTATATATTTTCTCACGAGCTGCAATTTCAAACAAGAGAAAACAATATAAAGTGCGTGTGTCACACACATTGGCAGCTTTCAGCGGAGTCAATAGTTGGCAACTGTTTTTTTTTTCAAATTTGAATGAGAGACCTTTGCAATTAAATGATCCGTTCACAACAGGTGACTCCTCTGAATGCGGCCAATGTGTGTGACACACGTTCTCTATTTTGTTTTCTTTTATTTGACATTCGATGGTAGAAACACGAAATGTCACTCTTATCTATTACTTATTATACCATGGTCCCAGTCAGAGAATATGCTGGCAACATTTATAAAACTACAAATGTTTTTATGTTGGTCATAAAACTCAAATACACGCTATTGGAAATTGGCTACCAGGCGCTCAGCAAATGTAGCAAGCATGGCGAAATTAGACAAGGTAGTGTTAGGGCGGAGAGCCAATGACCGAAACTGTCAAAACGAAGTTGACATTTCATACAAAATCTGAAACCAATGAGAATGCAATATGAAAGCAAGAATTGGCAAATATATCAAAATGGATGAGTTCGACAGTTATGGTCACTTAGGCAGAGAAAACATTCAGCCCTAACACCACCTTGTCATTCAGCCCTAACCATGAAGGATATTTACTGTTTTTCTGTCAATGTATATGTAGATCTGTAGCTGAACTAAAATACATTTACAACAACAATTACCAAACAAATTTACTACAACGACGAACAAAGAAGAGCAGTATCACATCAGTTGCGCAACGTTAGAGGGGATGAACCGAATTGGCGGCGGAAAATAAACAGCACTTTGCTTGCTGATCTCAAGTTAAGGCATTAACAGAGACTTAACGGCCAGTCCAAAGTTCTCAAGTTAAGGCATAAAAAGAGATTTCACGGCCAGTCAAACAAAAACCAAATACCAAAAATTTTAAATTTATTTTATTTTAGCCTATAGATAGCTCTACATATACATTGGAAAAAACAGCAAAATTCAATAGCTGCATTCTTGTGGTCGTTGATCTAGAACGCGGCTCTATTTTATTCAAAAAACGAAAACAAAAATTGAAACCTGGGTTCTAATCACGTAACTTTTAAGACGACTATCGCTTGAACGATACTATCCCATATTACACTACTAGTGCGCCAAGCACTAGTTGAGACGATATCATCAAACGATTCTCGTCATACGTGATGAGAACCCAGCTTGATTTCTAGCTCTATTTCTGATCTTAAAATGCTGAAAAGTTTCTAGCATTTTTATCAAAACGAACATAGTTGGCAAATCTAAATAACTATTCATTTTCGTATTTTGACGTATCACTGCTCAATGGGCATTTTGGTATTGTTGTTTTCTTTTGTTATTGTTCTTAAAACAGCTGTTTCAAGACTGTGGTGACAAATTGTTATAATGTTGAACTAATAATGTTTTACTGAAATTTGCAGCTAATGTTTCGCAGCGGAGCAAAGGGAGGGGAAAGAACGATTGTCAGCAGAGGAACTTATTGATGATTGCTTGCTACATTTGCTGAGCGCCTGGTAGTCAAGATCCAAGAGCGTCATTTAAAAACCTACTCGCTGTCTGTATTGATGACGAGAGTTCCTCGGAAAATCACAATGACGCAAACCAAAGATTTACCCTCTACCAAAATCTTTCAACGCGCCTAAAGAAGTTTTCACTTCAAAAATAACGAAAGTGCTTGATTTGTGTGTGCGTGTGTGTGAGCCAACGATCTCCCGGTGCATCAGCAAGTGCAGCAAAGTTAAATTGGCTTTCTTTGCTGGCGAACGTCCTCCAAGTGCCACCACCAGCAAGTGCAGTGCAAAATTTGCAGTGCGGCCGATTAAGGTCAAGAGTGACGATCATTGTTGATTTTTTTTATGCATAAATACATGCAAACAGTTTTTTGAGGTGATGTGTTCTAAGTTTCCTATCTTGTTATCTTTGCTGTCTGTGTTGATGACGAGAGATCCTCGGAAAAAGACGATGACACAAACCAAAGATTTACCCTCTACCAAAATCGTTCAACGCGCCTAAAGAAGTTTTCACTTCAAAAAAAGTGAAAAAAGATACTCGTTAATTGATTTTTTTTTAAAAAGTGTGGCTTATAATGTTTTCGCAACAAGCTATTGAAATAATGGCTTTAATTTTTTTAAAACTGCATAAGTTCTGTTTTCTAAAGAATGATTAATTATTTGATACATTGACAATTATTTTAAAATTTTTAATACCACGCATTTTAATGCTTTTTTTCATTATCAAATGATTAAAATTTCAAAAATAAAACAAATACTCTATATAATAAAAAGCTTTTAAATGCTTGATAATCTAATTAAAATTTTGTATTTTTTATTCTTTCAGTCTCCTCGTTAATTTATATGTGTTTACATTTTTATTTGGGTTGTTTTATTTGTTGTTTATTTTTCCATAAGTTTCGTTTTTATAACATTTCCTTTCTCTGCATTATTAAAATCTGCTTGCGTTTTGTTTCCATTAAATACGTTGTAAATTGTGCATGTTGTAGTAAAACTCTATTTGTCTGTATGTATATATATATAGTATATGTAGTAGAACAAAGTTCATTTTGATATAATTTTGCTATAAGACGTGTAACATTTATCCTGTACTTTAAGTAAATTCTTGTTGCTACTTTTTTCACTTCCAACTATTTTTGTGATATGCTGATGATTATAATTAATATAAGTGTAACAATAATATGTTTCGTTGAATGTGATATGATAAATAGTTCAAAGTTGATTATATGTATGTAGTTTCGATATATTGTTTTGAAGCTTTAAACGTGTGCAGTTGTAGTGACTGTCGTGGTGATTATAACTTTTGATTGATCCAATTCTTATTCAGTTTCTTCTATCATTGTGTGTGATAGGATATGTTATATTATATGATAAAATGAATGAATAAGGATGTATGGGAGACAGGAGCACATTCGTCTTTGGGCTACATTCGGCAATGATATTTTTGGTATAAATAATTCTTACAAAGTTTGGCATTTTTGTCTAAGCAGCTGATAAAGCTATATGTGCTTTTGAGTTTTTGCTTTTATTTTCGTATTATTTCGATTATTATACGTAAGTATTTTGAGTTTTTCATTATGTATTTATAACCAAATTATAATAATAATAATCATAATTCTTTTGTAAATGAAAGTACCTGAGGGTAAAAAAGATGCTGAAGACTAGAAAAAGATAGAAAATAATTCAAAGAAGTGACTTCTGGGTAGATATGGCGTTTTATGTTCGGGCACTTTCGGTCTAAGCGAAATAGAATTGAAGCTCCCAAGACCCTAAATGCCTGGTTAAACGTCTCGTAGTAGCACAAAATTTATATTCGGAGTTGATCTGAGCACATTTAACATTAAATAGTTATTTTCTTGCATACATATAAGACCATTCATTGATCCTTTTGGGCAACATTTTTTTTTTCTGAAGTTCAAGAATATGAATTTTTTTATTTCTTTAATGTACTATTTAAAACGTGTTTAAACAAGATTGCCTATTCTATTCTAGTTCTATTTTTTTCAAAACATAAATTTTATATATCAGATAGAATATTTTATTTAAGTCACCGAGATGGAGAAACGGGTATAAGATACTTATTTAGTAGGCGCATTTTATGGCATTTCGGACCACGTTTTTCTCTTTAAACCAGGGACCGAAAATAATAGTTATTTTCGAAATTTCTATTCAAAAAGTCAAATGGAAAAAATAACAGCCCTATTCTGGCAGCTTAACTAAGCTCACCACATTAACAAAATAGTTAATATTAACAATTTGTTAAGATTTCGTATTCTGCTGCAAATTTAAAAGCTCTTTTCCTTACAATTTTCTTAATAACAGAAAGAGTCTTAGCAATGAATGAAATGTATGTGCTTCGATAGAAAATTATTGTGAAAATAATAAAAAATACAAATTATAATATAATATTGAGTTTAAATACATTAAACTGAAAAATGCAAGAATTTTTTAAGCGCTTGCAAAGTCGCAAGCTGCACTCGAAGCATCTGTTTATATAGCGCATCTCTTCTTTCAATAGGCATATCGATTTTCACCATGCATGGTGAACTTTAAAAGCTTTTTAAGCTTTTATGTTGTTAATGATTTTTAAGAATACTAACATTTACATAACATAACAATCAGCTTAACAAGAGCTCCTTAACTATTTCTTGTTAAGCTAACAACCAGAATAGAGCTGTAAGTCTATTCGATATTTGAATATAGCAATGTGATGCTTGTTAGCTAACACTAAGAAAAAAAAAAATTAACAAATTCAAGCCTAAATTATAACAAAACGTGCTTGAAATATCATCGATCACGTTTTTGGGTTGTTTTAAGCAATTTCGTGGTTGAATAAACTAACCAAAAAGATTCTTATTTTATGACGTTTTTGGGATGTTTTAAGCAATGTCGTGCTTTACCAAACTGAAGAAAAATATTCTTATTTCGTGACGTTATTGCGTTGTTTCAAGCAAATTCGTGCTTTATTAAACTGAAGAAAAATATTCTTATTTCATGACGTTTTTGGGTTGTTTTTAGCAAATTCTTGCTTGAATTAACTGAATAAAAATGTTCTTATTTCAAACTATTTCGTGCTTGAATAAACTAAACAAAAATATTTTTATTTCGGGAACTGACTTGTTTGAAAAAAATGAAACGAAAAGTTGTTTATTTTAAGAAAGTTTTGTTCCGTTGAAGCACTGCCTTCGTTAAACAAATTAAGCAAAATAGGTTTATTCAAGCCATTCATTGTTTGAAATAATAATAATAAACACAAAAAAATTAAAGCATGCGTTTATTTGAAAAAACTGCGTTACATTTTTCTCTGTGAAGGAATAATAATCTTTAATGATTTTAATTTTTCTGATTTGTTTAAAAAATAAAAGATAAAATTTGACTTTTATTTTTTTGATCAAATGTAAAAGTTGACTTTTATTTTATGATAAAAAATAAAAGTTAAAATTTTACTTTTATTTTTTCGATAAAATATATAATGTAAAATTTGACTTTAATTTTTTTGATCAAATGTAAAAGTTGAAAGTTGACTTTTATTTTTTGACCAAAAATAAAAGTTAAAATATTACTTTTATTTTTTCGATCAAATATATAAGGTAAAATCTGACTTTTATTTTTTTTATCAAAAATAAAATTTGACTTTAATTTTTTTGATCATATTATAAAAGTTAAAATTTGACTTTAATTTTATTGATCATATAATTTGACTTATATTTTTTCGATCGAAAGTAAAAGTCATATTTTAATTCCTATATATCATCTGCTTGCAGTCGCTGTTCCAGTCGTTTGCAAAATAAATGAAAACAAATTGTGTAATGATAAGCAACTAAGCGATGCAATGCAATGATATGAAGATCGTTAGCAATGTTTCTATCTCTGTGCAAAAATGTTGCTTATATAGGTGTAAAAGAATAAAGAAGTGTACTCTATTAATTGTTTTGAAAATTTAAACTATTATAATAGTTAATAAAAAATTGATCTGTCAAATTTTTTATCTCTATTTTTGATCGGTTTTTGATTTTTGACAAAAGAATAAAAAAGTGTACTCTATTAATTGTTTTCAAAATTTAAACTATTATTATAGTTAATAAAAAATTGATCTGTCAAATTTTTTGTCTCTATTTTTGATCGGAAAAAGAAAAATAAAATTTTAACTTTTATTTTTGATCAAAAAAAAAAAAGGAAAATTTTTACTTTTGATCGAGAAATCAAAAGTCAAATTTTAACTGTTATTTTTGGTCGAAGAAATAAAATTCAAATTTTAACTTTTTTTTGATCAAAAAAATTAAAATCAAATTTTAAGTTCTATTTTTGATTGAAAAAATAAGTCATATTTTAACTTTTATTTTTGATAAAAAAAATAAAAGTCAAACTTTAATTTTTGATCGAAAAAATAAAAGTAAAATTTTAACTCTCAGTTGTGATCAAAATATTAAAATCAAATTTTAATTTATTTTTTTTATCGAAAAATAAAAGTCAAACTTTAACTTTTATTTTTGATCGAAAAAATAAAAGTAAAATTTTAACTCTTAGTTGCAATTAAAAAATGACAATAAAATTTTAATTAATTTTTTTATCGAAAAAATAAAAGTCATATTTAACTTGTATTTGTGATAAAAAAATGAGAGTCAAATTTTAACTTTTATTTTTGGTCGAAAAAAATAAAAGTCAAATTATAACTTTAATTTCTGATGAAAAAAATTAAAATCAAATTTTAGCTTATCGAAAAAATAAAACTCATAATCTAACTTTTATTTTTGACAAAAGAAATAAAAGTAAAATTTTATCTTTTATTTTTAATCGAAATGAAATTAGTAAAAAATAACGATTATTTGTTAACTTTAAAAAAAAAATAACCGTCACGGTCCCTGCTTAAACACGTTTTTCGAACTTGTAGTGATTTCGAAAATTCTATTCAACCGATGCAGTTCCAAATCGAAAAAAGATGGCCAAAACCTTAACCCATTGATGCTTACTACCAGAACCCATTGAGCTTAGTTTTTTAAATTTTTTAGCATCAATTTGTGTCAATATTAGACGAAAAACTTTGAAGTTTAATAAAATTCAAAGGATTTAGGTGTGGCGAGTAAAGGGAAAATTTTCATTTCGTAGCGTAGGCGTTCAACTTTATCCTAATGCTTTTTTTTAATTATATTTTCTTTTTTCTTGATGCTTATAAAACAAAATAACTCACTGGAATGGCATTTGTCACTTTTCTTTGAAATACTGCACAAACTTTCGGGAAAAAATAAACAAAAATATCTTTAAATGCCAATTTTAGAACTTTTTTGAAAAGAAATTACTTTTGGGTCTCTGACACTGTTGGAAACAGTGTGCTTTAAAATACTTTAAAATAGCTTTAATTATATTAAGCTTTTCAAATTTGGTAGTAGATAGTGGTAATGATATTTTTAATGCATGCATAATTTAATGTAATATGTCCATCTATGCCCAAACGAACTTTATCTTTATACGAACTGTATAAAGATAAAAATAAATATATGTAAAAAAAAAAAACTAATAAGACATCCTTCAAAGGAACCAACACCTTTTTTTAGGGGAAAAAAGGGAAAAACACTTTTGATTCTTCCATTTTCACCAATTCAAATTTTTTCAAATTTCAAATTCTATAATTTTCTTAAAACATGAAGCATAAATATTATTTAAAGCTTATATTTTTTTCTGATTACTTAAGCTTCGATCCAATAGATTAAAATCGTAAAACGTATCAAATTACTTATGCAAATACATAATATAACAAATGTTTGAATTTGGCCCAAAATTATACTAGTTTTTTTGTTAAATTTTTTCAAACATTCTGGCGACAAAAATCTATAAATAAAATTGAAAAAAAATTGACATAATAGTTTTTTAATCTATTTTTAAAAGGTATTTGAAGCAACAAATTTTTTTTAAAATTTTTGAATATCTGGTTTTAGCTGTCTTTTCCATGTTTGGAACTAATGTGTGATGGGGTTAACATTTTCACATATTATTATGTATGTGTACTGAATCTTGTGGCAAAATTATAAATATTCATTAATATTTAATCCTTTTTTGACGCTACCTTATGTAAAAAAAGGGTCAAAATATTCAATACCCCGCCATTTTTTATTTTTTTGTCCAAAATACTTGATTTTAAAGTATCTTTCACTTAAAATCTGTATGCATCTCCGAAAGCGCCACACCTATTTACTTTTGGATACTGGAAACGCTTTTATGCGCATAGATTTTAGGTGAACGATGATTTACTATCGGACATAATGAGTTACTCATATTTTAATATGTTTTTTTAAATTTTATGTTTCAGACGTTCCAGAGCTGAGAAATCTTGTCAACCAGTTACAATCAGGGTTGCCTTAAGTTGTCTATCTCCGCCATATTTACGTAAAAAAATAAAATATTTTTGTATACTACAATATGTAAGCGAGTATCTCCGGTTATGGGACACGTTAGGTTTTTTGCTGCTTACTTTTGATCAAGCGAATAATATGTGGACATATGCACTGCTATGGAAAGTTTATCAAATAAGCTAAATTTTTACTGAAGTAACTATTATGATTAAGTAAACCAGAAAAGTTTTACGTCAATTTTGATGAAGGGCTAATTTTTGTAAAAAAAATTTGTACCTGGTTGTGAGACACCTTGAAAAATCCACTACAAATGGGAAAATATAAAGAAAAACCAAAAAAAGCTATTGAAAGCTTCTAAAATGAATAAATTTTGTAAGTTTATTAATTTTAGAAGCCTTCAATAGCACAAAAACAACAGAAATGTCACGTCTTTCATGTTATTTATCATCTTCTGTATGCGTAAAAATGCAAGAAAACAAAATTCATACATGATATGTTGACAAAAACGATTATATTTGGCAGTTTGTAAGTGAAATGCATATTTTAAATTAAAAAAACAAAAAGTTCCACAACCAGTTACATGAGATGTCCCACAACTGGGAATGGTAGCGATTTGAAAGTGACTGTCAAAATTGTATGGTGAACATATTTTGCCATACATCTATGTGTTGTCACAAAATACAATGAACATACTTCATAATATTGCATTAAATTATGCATAACACTTCTTTATAAATTAATTGACTTCAATTAATCGCACTCTCAAAAACTTTAAAAGTTACTATTGTGCTGTTTTTCTTTTATTTATTTTTTTCAGTGCTCACATCAAGCAAAAAAATGCGTGTATTTACTTTGGTGTTAGCAAAATAACTGAGTAATGTAAAACTACAAGTTTGACCATACTCAAATCCACGATATTTGCTTTTTGTCAATAAATAGGAAGTGTGTCCCACAACAGGAGACACTCCTTTACTCATAATTGTATAAAACTATCAGATTGCCAAAATAAGGTTTTCGAAAAAAAAATATTAAAAATATGCCCAAAAGAACTTCGAACAAGATTTTCTATCACTTTATGGAACTTTATAGCTTGAAGACGAAGGTGCCCCGTTAAATGCCGAGTCTACCCCGACATGGGACACATTCAGCAAATATGACTTTTTTATCACCATGAAAGAAGAACTTAGTGTTAACATTTCAATATTAAATAATAAAGTAGATATTGTAAAAGGCTAATAAATTTTGAAATAAGTTAACAATATTCTAAAATATAGGTCTTAAAAAAAGTGTAGAAGCTACCCCGGTCTTCCTTTAGATAAAAGAAAATAATCAAAGAAGTAGTTTTATACGTATGCAAGTAATAAGGTAAGGTAAGGTGAGGTAAGGTAAGGTAAGGTAAGGTAAGGTAAGGTAAGGTAAGGTAAGGTAAGGTAAGGTAAGGTAAGGTAAGGTAAGGTAAGGTAAGGTAAGGTAAGGTAAGGTAAGGTAAGGTAAGGTAAGGTAAGGTAAGGTAAGGTAAGGTAAGGTAAGGTAAGGTAAGGTAAGGTAAGGTAAGGTAAGGTAAGGTAAGGTAAGGTAAGGTAAGGTAAGGTAAGGTAAGGTAAGGTAAGGTAAGGTAAGGTAAGGTAAGGTAAGGTAAGGTAAGGTAAGGTAAGGTAAGGTAAGGTAAGGTAAGGTAAGGTAAGGTAAGGTAAGGTAAGGTAAGGTAAGGTAAGGTAAGGTAAGGTAAGGTAAGGTAAGGTAAAGTAAGGCAAGGCAAGGTAAGGCAAGGCAAGGCAAGGCAAGGTAAGGTAAGGTAAGGTAAGGCAAAGTAAGGTAAGGTAAGGTAAGGTAAGGTAAGGTAAGGTAAGGTAAGGTAAGGTAAGGTAAGGTAAGGTAAGGTAAGGTAAGGTAAGGTAAGGTAAGGTAAGGTAAGGTAAGGTAAGGTAAGGTAAGGTAAGGTAAGGTAAGGTAAGGTAAGGTAAGGTAAGGTAAGGTAAGGTAAGGTAAGGTAAGGTAAGGTAAGGTAAGGTAAGGTAAGGTAAGGTAAGGTAAGGTAAGGTAAGGTAAGGTAAGGTAAGGTAAGGTAAGTTTTCAGTAGACCTATTGTTGTTGTGAATTTAAACATAAACGGAATGCTTTTCTAATCTTTCTAAAGGAAGGTTTCACATGGAATTTTTAAAATTATACACTCACTTAAAATAAAATTATGTAAAACACTCTTTGCGCTCTTTATGCTGCTGTGCTGTGCGGTTGATTTAATACTTAAAAGTTTTAAAAATTTATGTTTTTAGTATTTTAATAGCTGCAGACTAAACGTTTTTCTCAAAAAATCAGATTTGTTTTGACATAATTACAGTTTTTTGAAAAAACATATGGCAACACTGATGATGTCATATTACAATTTCTTGAATGTGATAAATTAAATGGATTTGTTTTTAATACTGATAAAAATTACAACTTTTTATTGCGGTTTCTATAAATAAATCTCTACATTTCCTTTGACTAACTTTGTTAAGCTTTAAGACGGTTTTCCCAATTTAACTGCAAAGCGTTCTCCTATTCTCTTGAATATCTGGCTGCTAACGTGTATCCAACGAAATTAAAATGTGCCTATAATGTTCTCAAAAATTGTTTCATTGAACATATTCTATGTTAAAAATAATTTAAAACTTAAGTGGATATGTAAAAATTACGTGCTCAATTTTCTGAGCCTCTTCTAAAACTATATCTAGAGTTTGTAAAACCCTTAGAGGATTCTATTTTGTATTTATAAAAAGCTAAATTTACTCGCAATAACTTGTCTAATTATCCCTGTGCCATCCACGTAGTAGCAATTATTTATTGTATTGCTTATCTTAGTATTTTTTTGTTTTGTTTTTTGATATAAATGTAGTTTGATTTGATTAATATTTGCATGTAAGCGGGATTTTGATATGATTCTGTTTCTGAACCCTTATTTATGATTGTTTTTTCCAATGCTCTTTTCTTTTTACCAGCAATTAATATCGCTTTCCATTCAACATCTCTCGCATATCGAATCTAATTTATGATATTGCTTCACTTTAATGCTATGGATCAAGATTAAAATGGACTTTTTTTTGTTTCTATATACTTTGAAACCATTTTTTTCTCTTATTTTGACTAAACGACCCGGATGTTCTTGTCAAAATGCGAATCAACTCTTGGTCATGGGTCATTTGGCCAGCTGACTGACCACTACTTAGTCTAAACTACTTAAAATAGTTCGGTGCAGTTATTGTCTTTAGAGGGATTCAAGTGTTAAGAAACCGAGAGAGAGAGAGCCCTCCTCCAGAGCTTCCTACGATGTTAACTGGCAATCACTTAATTGACCCCTGAACTTTTTTGCGAATTTCAAATCCATATTCTTATGTTTTCCAGCGCACTAAATATGCTTCCTAAATTGGTTCATATAACGAACAAATCGCTGCAGCTTGATGAACTTCGTCGTTTAACATTGATTGCCTTCTTGAATCTTAGCACCGAGGACAGAAACACTTTGGTGCGATTTGTCAGTTTTGAAACGGTCTTTCGATTAGATTCTGGCAGCAGGTTATCTTCCACTTGACTTGCCGAACCATTGCGAAATCTATTGCCGGCGTGGCCACTGCCACTGTTCACAGCACTACGTTCATTACCACGGCTGCCACCGCTTCCGCCTGAACTGGACTCGTAGGATTTGCGTGATTTCGGGCTTGAGTTTAAGCTGCCGAATGGTGTACGTGCGCCTGCGCAGCCACTGACACCACTACTACTGATAACACCACTGCTACTTCCTTTGCCGGAAGTAAGCAGGTCGAATTTACTGATTGGACGCATGGCTGTTGGAATATTCGAGTGATGGCGTGCTGCGCTTTCCTCCTCGTCCTCTAATTCGCTTTCACCCATTTTAAGTATGCTTTCCAGGTTGAGCGTGCGTTTGTTTGTCTTACGTATTGGTCCCTTGGTGCTGGAAATGGTTCTAGTACTCGTTGATAGGCTTGTGCTGGCCGTGTGCTCGCTGCCTGTGGCTATGCCTTCGTCACCGTTAGAAGAGAGCGCCATGTGGTTATTGTTGTAATTAATGTGAGGTTGGTTTTCATCACGCTCCATCTCATCATCATTTGCATCAATGTCCGCATCAACACCATCATCCGGCTGGCACATTGACATTTGACGCACTATGCGTCGTGCCGGAAGATGCATTCGACGATGTTTCTGTATGGTACTCTGGAGATTCAGACGCTGACGATCGCGTTCACTTAAATTGCGCAAACGTTGTGGATTGAGCTTCACTTGCGCCACGATGCCGACCAAAAGCTCGTCTACATTGTGATCTAGACCGCTGGATGTCTCAATGCACTTGCAGGCAATCTCCTTGGCTACTTTGCGACCCACTGAAAAGAGTAGAAAAAAAAGAAAGATTGTTATTTATTTAAAGCAACCCACAAATTATACTTAAAAATATATTAAATAAGTTATGGTTTAAAATATTTGATCAAACCATATCTCCCAAGCTGGTGGAAATTCGGCCATAGCTTGGATATAATAAGGCGAAATTTATCAAAAGAAGTAATAATGGTCAGATAGAGGTAGCGAACGAATACTTTCAATAAACAAATAATTTCAGAACCATACTTGTGGTATGATACAAGGCAATGACATAAGGCCATTGTTTTCAAACTAAGAAAGCCGGCTATAATGAATATTATATGCCTTAAAATACACTTACAGTGGCGCCGGATGCTGTTGGATGGAGTTGGGGCAGAATAGCCCCTACATATATTATTAATTAAAACATTATAATTTAAATCAAAATCTTTTTTAAGTGTGATACATTTTGTAAAAAAATATTTTCAAGTTTTTAAAGCAAGTAATAATATTGAAATGTAACTTCTTAAAATTTTTTAGAGGTTTTCGGAAAAAAAATTATATGAAGGAATTTTTGCAACATATTTTATACTATAAAAAAATGAATTTAACTATGATATTCCAGAAATTACTCAAAAAGGATTTTTATTTCCAACAGAAAAAATAAAAGTTTGGGAAAGATTTTTCTTAATTGACTAAAAAATTAAAAGTCCGAAACTGACTTTTATTTTTAAAGTTGAAAAATAACAGTTATATTTGTCGGAAAAAATAAAAATCGGAAATAGTTGTTATTTCTGTCCTACAATAAAAATCACTTTCTAAGAGAAAAATAACAATTAAAATTTACCTTTCACCAAACAACTATTTCAAATTAACTTCCAAGATATCCCTTCCCTATAGGAATAAACTAACTTGTTCTTCAAAACAACTCATTCAAAAACTAGTTTAAAATAAACTAGTTTATGATATGTAGGAATGGCGTAAATAGTTAGATGGCAACACTGGTTAGGAAAAAGTACAAAACGAATGAACGAACGACAAAGCGTCCATCATAAATTAAGAATGAACGAGTAGAAGAACACTTGCGTGGTAATAGCTGCAGTAATAAAACTGTACATTATAATTAATAAGGCCGCGTTCATAGTGGACGCTTTGGCTGAAGCTGAAGCATAAAGCTGCTTTGTCTAGCTTTTTTCGATCATAGTGAACGCTTATTCAAAGCTGCACAAAGTAGCTTATTGAGCTTATTGGTGGTCATAGTGCGCGCTTTATGCTTGTGGCTGAGATGCTTTGCTTTCATTTGTCTCTTTGGAAAATAATGCTCTCAATTGCGTTTTGCAAAGTAAATGAAAGATTTTTTTGTTTAATGAGTATCTAGATTCGCGATGATCATCAATGAAAGATCAAACCAATAACAAACAAAAGTTCAAAGGAACTTGAAAACACAAAGCATAACAACGGTGGAAAGTGCAGCACAAAAAGTACCCAAGAAGTAAGCAAGAACAACGAAAACTATGTAAACAAACGAGATAGAATACACAAGTGCATATAACTGAAAAGCACCACAAAACGAAACAACAACGCAACAACAACACAACAACAGTTAAAACTTCAGCACAAAAAAAAAATCCAACAAATAAAACAAACTCAACGAAAATATTGTTAACAGACAAAATAAATAAACAAGTACCGAATAGCATTTTAAAAATGCTCTACAACAAAGCATAAAAAACAAAATTTTTTTTCTGTGTGAGCAAGCGAGATGGAGATATAAGGCGCTGAAAAGCATTTGAAAATAAGCTTTATGCTAGCTTTATGCTGACACTATGAACACTTTGAGCTTTTTCCATACGATTATACACAAAGCGTTTTTCAGCTAAACCTCTCGGCTAAGCTAAAAGCGTTTACTATGAACGCGGCCTAAGGGAACAATATAAAGCTTTAAGGCAATAAGACTTTGTAAAACTGTATTTTAAATAAAGATATCATTAATTAACTAAAAGTGCGTGCATTGTGTCTTTTCCTACAAAATTGGGGGCTCGTCCGGGATCTGTGGCAAAGTTGGACGTGCGCATAAGTAAAGCACGCGAAATAGTTGTTCAAAAACAATATTGTTTGCGCAGAAGTAAAAACCTGTAAATCGCAAAGTAAAGACACATTAAATAGTGCATCAAGTGTACGTGAAGTCGCGAAATTTAAGTATTTTTGCAGTTCGCTATAATGGACATAGCGGAGTTCCACGAGGAAGCGACAGTTAACTTTAAATGTGTCGAGATAAGCGTCCTTAAAACGCGAAAAACAGTTAAAACGGAAAATAAGTGCACAAAGAAAAGCAAAGCGTGCATTGAAAGTACCCCAAATGTGCTGAAGTGAATAAGCATACACAGACGCAGACAAAATCGTTAGTAAAAACGGGTCAGCAGCTTATTTGTGCGCTCTTCGACATATATGTTCGCATGTACGGCACAGGGTACGAAAAAGCAAAGAACGAGAGCAAAGTGGTGAACAAAGCCGAAACTAAAACCCACCACAGAATTGAACGGAAAAAATTTGTGTGCGCATCGTTATTGCGTCAGCAGCTAAGGCAGAGGTGTGTACGACAGTGCAGCGGCGACGCAGCGGTGTTGGAGAGAGCAGCTAAGGCAGCAGTGCATACAACAGTACAGCGGTGTTGGAGAGAGAGCAGGCAAATATTATCAGTAGTTTTGTTTTGGTTTTTGCTTTACAATTTTTTCTTTTTCTTATTCATGCATTTGAGATTCTAGTGTTTGAAGCATTATATTAACTTTTCGTAAAAAGCAATTAAATCTTTGTTGACGTGACAATTAATCATTTCACTTTCAGTGCGTTAGTAGATACGGGCTGTGATTCATGTATAATGAGATACGATACGCTGATTGGGCTAGGTGAGATTGAGCTTAGTAAGGACAGACGTCAATTGTATGGAATAGGTAAAGGACAACTCACGACATTGGGTAGTTTCGATACCGAAATTGAAATGGACGACGTGGTTTGTAGGGTTACTTTTCATGTGGTAAGAGAACGCGATATATCGTATGCGGCTATTATAGGAAGCAAGCGACGTGCTGCGGGAGGTAGAACTGGTCTTTAGGGAAGGGACAGTAGAGATTAGAAAGCCGAGTAAGCAAGCTGGGTCGATAAGTAGCTGTGCAGATGGGGAAGTGGGGGCGGTCGAGCCGGAACCCCAAGGTGGTGTTTGTGGAGAGGTTGGGCCCAAGCACGGAAAAGGCGATGCTGGAGCGGTAGTGCCAGTGCGCCGGGGTAGACGTCGAGAGGTTGAACCAGTCTGTGAGGGATTAACTAGCGATGAACTAGTGACCACGGGAAAGGAAAATGGTTGGTGTAGAGAGTTTGAAGCATTGTGCTTAGCCGAAAACGAAGAAGCAACCAGGCAGCAAGTATGGCTAAAGAAGTCGAGCGCTTAATCGCTACTTATATGCCCGAAAAACAAGCTAGTATGCCAGTACGAATGAAACTTGTTCTGTCTGATGATAGGCCAGTTTATCAGCGGCCACGTAGAGTATCATATCATGACCAGTGTTACATAGACGCACAGGTAGCGGACATGCTAAAGAAGGGAATAATACGATGTAGTACTTCCGAGTACGCATCACCGGTGGTACTGACGACGAAAAAAGATGGGACGAAAAGGTTTTGTTGCGATTTTCGCAAGGTAAATGAAAAAATTGTTAGGGATAACTTTCCTATGACTCTTATCGATGAAGCGTTGGACAAGTTGCAGGGTGCGAAAGTTTTCAGCACACTTGATTTAAAAAATGGCTTTTATCATGTCCCAATAGAGCCGGATTCGCGAAAATACACGGCATTTGTTACTCATAGCGGTCAGTTTGAATTTTGTTTTGTGCCATTCGGTATTACCAATTCCCCTGCTGTATTTTGCAGGTATATTCGAGCAGTCTTTCAGGATATGCTCCAAGATGGTACTGTCATTGTTTATATGGATGACATCGTCATTCCCGCCAAGGATGAGGATGAGTCATTGGAAAAGTTACGGATAGTGCTTGAAAGAGCTGGAAAATATGGGTTACAGATAAAGTGGGAGAAATGCCAGTTTCTCAAGAGGCAAATAAAATTTTTAGGTTACGTGATCGAAGACGGCCAAATTTTACCATCCGTCGAAAAAACCAAAGCAGTGAGAGACTTTTCTATACCGACAAGTAAAAAGGAAGTACAACGATTTTTAGGGCTGACATCTTTTTTAGACGCTTTGTTCAAAATTATGCGTGGATTGCCAAACCACTGTCAGACTTGCTCAGAGAAGGGCAAAATTTCAAAATCGGTGACGTGCAACTGTTAGCTGTTCAAGAGTTAAAGAACGCTCTAGTAAATGCACCGGCATTAAGACTTTTTAACCCCTCAGCGGAAACAGAAATCCACGCGGATGCGTCAAAATATGACTATGGAGCGGTTCTTTTACAAAAAGATTCAGAAGACCGTTTATTTAACCCTATCGAGTTCATGAGCCGTAAAACTACGATGGCTGAAGAAAAGTACAGCGCATTCGAACTAGAGGTTTTAGCAGTAATGGCAGTATTAAAGAAGTGGCGTACGTACATAAAGGACTTGAAATTCAAAATAGTTAGCGATTGCAATGCGTTCGCGATGACCGTCAAGAAAAGGGACGTGCCGGACAGGATAGTGGTATGGGCTATGTACTTACACGAATATGACTATGTGGTTGAGCATAAGTCAGGTTCTAGCATGAGGCATGTGGATGCTCTCAGTAGAGTTTATTGCCTGCTCGCCGAAGATTCGTTAAAATGAAGGTTGGGGGAAGCACAGGAACAAGATGCTTGGTTAAAGACTGTGAAAAAGATTTTAGAAACAGGTAATTACGAAGATTTTTTTTTGAAGAATGGTGTGGTCTACCGAGATCCTGTCCAAGAATTATTAGTAGTGCCTTCTGCTATGGAGACAGAAATAATAAAATTGGCTCATGATCAGGGACATTTCGCCGGGAAGAAAACACGGGAGATAGTAGAAAAAAAAATTATTATATTCCAAAATAGTGAAAAGCTGCATCGAGTGCATAATTGTAGACGCGAAAAGGGGCCAAAAAGAAGGGTTTTTGGCTCCAATAGATAAAGCATGCGAGCCGTTAGGAACGTTACATAATGACCACGTAGGCCCGTTAACTGAAACGCGGAAAAAGTATAAACACATTCTAGTGATAGTAGATGGGTTTTCGAAATTTACATGGCTGTACCCGAAAAGGTCTACAGGGGTTGATGAAGTAATTGATAGGCTCGAGAAACAAGTTTCGATATTTGGCAACCCAAAACGAATAATATCAGATCGGGGGGCTGCGTTTACGTCAAATGCCTTTAAAGAGTATTGCGATAGGGAGAATATCCAGCACTTGCTGATTGCAACCGGAGTGCCTCGCGGCAACGGGCAAGTGGAGCGCATCCATAAAACGGTTATTCCAATCATCTCGAAAAAGTGTCAGAGCAACCCTACCCACTGGTACAACCAAGTACCAAAAGTACAACAAATTCTGAATAATTCTGTACCACGCAGCACAAAAGCAACACCCTTTAAAATACTTACCGGATTAGACATGAGAGTAAATGATTACCCAGATTTACGACAAATTTTAAACATTTTAGCTCTACGAGCTAGATACTGAACGAGACTTAGTAAGGCAAAGGGTTAAAGAAAATATAAGGAAAATACAAAACGAAAATTGTAGAACGTTCAACAAAAATAGGAAAATAGAAGTCAATTACAAAGTTGGTAATTTGGTAGCTATCAAAAAGATACAATTTGGGACCGCTATGAAATTGAGACCGAAGTATTTAGGCCCATATAAAGTAACTACAAGTCTAAATCATGGTAGATACGAAGTGGAGAAGGTCGGCAACCAAGAAGGACCGAAAAAAACAACAACTATAGCCGAAAACATGAAGCCATGGCACTAGTTATTCAGGGTCGAATAACGAGTCAGGACGGCCGATTGTAGGAATGGCGTAAATAGTTAGATGGCAACACTGGTTAGGAAAAAGTACAAAACGAACGAACGAACGACAAAGCGTCCATCATAAATTAAGAATGAACGAGTAGAAGAACACTTGCGTGGTAATAGCTGCAGTAATAAAACTGTACATTATAATTAATAAAGGAACAATATAAAGCTTTAAGGCAATAAGACTTTGTAAAACTGTATTTTAAATAAAGATATCATTAATTAACTAAAAGTGCGTGCATTGTGTCTTTTCCTACAGATATACTCTTGAATTATATTAAGGCGGCATACGCTTCAATTTTAAATAGTTTTTATTGCATTATATATGAAGTAATTGAAAAACTACTTCAAAACAAGTGGCTTAAAAACTACTTTGAATTATATTAAAGCGGCGACTACTCTGATTTTGACATGTTTTTATTGCAAATTTTTATTAGATTTCAAGTTTATATATATTTAACCATGCTATTTCATCAAACATTATTAACTTTAGGATTTTACTAATATGAATTTGTGTATTTTTTTTTTTCAAAACAATAAAATAAATGATCTCTTTGATGTATAGAAATTTAAAATTTTTATGCTTTTAAATTCGTCCTCAGTAAGTTGAATATTAACTAGTTTTCAATTGATTTATTTTAAAGTAATTAAAAAATAATTTAAATTCAACTAATTTAACAAGTAGTTGAAAACATATGCAGACGAAAGTCAATTGACATATTTAGCGGACATCACCATACGAAATATGTTAGTTCGTTTTATGGAAAAAAGTCAGAATTTCAACTAGTTGTGGTTGACAAAAAACTACTTTTTCAACTACTTTTAAATTAGTAGATTTTCTTACAGGGTTATAACAGTTACGGTCCCTAAAAAAAAAGAGTCATAAAAGAGTCTTTTAAGATTTATAATTATGCCTCTAAAGAACGACCAGCTTCAAAGGAAAACTGGCCCTTAAAAAAAATTTCATATAAAAAAAAAACTTTCGTTGTGATATTCTGATATTCAGTTTGTGAAATGGTTTTTTGAGCTAAATTATTTGGACTTAGAATTGCTGTTTTTCAGCCGCTTAGCCGCAAATAAAAGAATTTTTAAAAATTTTGTGTTTATCTTTATACATAAAAAATATTCCTTAGAATATATATGAAGGGCTTATTGCAAGAACATGATAATCCCCTTAAGAAATATTTTGAAATAATCGACTCCAAAGTTTTAAAAATATGTATTTTTGTATGAAGAATTGCAATTAAACACGGAAACTTTTACAAATAGGTTAGAAAACAAATAATAAATATCTAAAATCTCTTCAGTGGTTGTTGGAAATGCATTAAGTAATGTATTTGAATAAAAAAATGAATTTTCGAGATCATGTGGCTTATCACCTTTTTGCAATAAGCCCTTCATATATATTTATATACAGTATATTGTTAATTTTTTTCGTTTAGCCGCTTAGATGTAATCGAAAAAAAACCACGCGAGAAAAAGACATGTCCAAAAGAGATGTTATTACAGCTGAAACTGGTACTGGCTTGCGGCGCACAGTGTGTCTTTTTAAATTTTAGCGTGCCATAAGTCCCTGAAAAAAATGTAGAATTTGTACAAAAAGACTTATTTGTTCAATAGAAATATATTTATGTTATTCGAAAATAATATCTTAAAGTCAAAATAGCTTTTGCATATTTTTTGAAAATTTGTCAAAGTTAGAACTTTAAACAAACAAAGAAAAATTGAATGCAACGCACTAAAATTATGCCAAATTAACCCAAACATAATTTTTGAGGTAAAAAAGATTTTGCAATAAGTTTTTATTTTTGTAAATATATAGTTAAATTCTGATATGATTTTATAAAAACAAGTTTTTTAAAAAGAAAAAAAATTTATTCAAAAATTTATAGAAAACAATGATTTTTTTATCATCAAATTATACTTAGTCATTTTCAGTAAGAAAAATCTAAAATGTTCCACTGTAAATATGATGGAAAGTTAAACTAAAACAATATTAAGTGTTTTTTTTTAAGTTTTTAAAAAAAACCATTGCGCAAATTGACTCGAATAAAAGAAATCTTCATACAATATATGCAACTTCACCTTTTCATTCCATTGTTTAGTACACTTTGCATCTATAAGGATAATTTGTGTAAACAAAACTGGATATAGTCAATTTTTTGTAAGATTTATATTACATATAAATTGCACAAATAAAATTAATTTCAACATTATTAATTTTCAGGAACCAGATTTATATCAATTTTGTGGTTTTAAACTTCTTGTGTCTCGCAAGTGTAAGCTACTAAGCCAAAATCAATTATTTTGTACTTAATAATAATAGTTTAATATATTTAAGATAAAATTTTCATTGTTCTACTTTTAAAATTTTTCAGGCAATGACATATTTTATGTTTGCTTTATTTGCTTGCTTCTAAAATCGTGCACAAGAACAAAACATACACATGTTTCAAAACAATGCATTGTAAACAAACAAGCTAGTACAAATACCTATAGTTGGTTCTATCTGACATTGAGAAGCCAAAGTATGACCAAATAAAATAGAGCTTTAAGCTGCTGGTGTTGTATTGGAGTAAGGCAAAAGTATGTCTCTTACTATAATATAAATTTTCAATTCGAAATTAAATAAGTTCTTTATTTCTCTTTATACACACATTTCAAACAACAAACTATTTTTTATATATTGAAAACATTATATTGTTCCACAAGCATAAATAAAAAATCTTTTATATGAATAATATTTTTGTTAAACATATATTTTATTAAAAACTAGCTGAAACCCGGCGCGTTGCTGCCACTCTCCCTATTCAAACGCCCATAAAATGTTATCAGTTAAACAGCATGTCTAAATTGAGGTCAAATACTGAATTCTGAGACTGTGCGACCTATATCCACAAAGCTATTCGATATAACAAATTTGGGTTGTATAGGAAGTGCCACTCTCTCTTCATCACCGCTAATAGAATGTAATCAATTAAACTGGATGTCTACATGGAGGTCGAATACCGAATTCCAAAACTGTGCGACATATAACTCCAAAACTATTCGATAGCACAAATTTTGATTGTATGGGAGGTGCCACTCTCCTTTTCCCTACGCCCATAAAATTTTAGCAATGAAACTGCATGAGTACATTGAGGTCGAATACTGAATTTTGAGGCTGAGTTACCTATAACTCCAAATCTATTCGATATCGCAAATTTGGGTTAAATTGGAGGTGTCACGCCCCCCCGACAAACTCTAAAAAATTTTATCAGTAAATCTGCAAGCGTAAATTTTGGTCGAATACTGAGTTCCGACGTTGTGCGACCTTGAACTACAAAGCTATTCGATATCACAAATTTTCGTTGTATGGGAGGTGCCACTCCCCCTTGATCAACGCTCATAAAATGTAATCAATGAAACTGCATGTGTACATTGAGGTCCAATACTGAATTCCAAAGCTGTGAGACCTATAACCCCAATGCTATTTGATATCTCTAATTTGGGTTAAATAGGAGGTTTCACGCCCCCTTGTCGTACGCCCATAAAATGTAATTAATGAAACTGCATGTATAAATTGGGGCCGAATACTGAATTCTGACGCTGATATTCAATATCGCAAATTTACGTTAAATGGGAGGTGCCACGCCCCTCTTACCAATGAACATAGATTGAATCAATGAAACTGCATGTGTATATTGAGGTCGAATACTGAATTTCGGCGTTGTACGACTTATAACTCTAAAACTATTTGATAGCACAAAGTTGGGTTGTATGGGAAGTGCCACTCCCCTTTGCCCTACGACGACAAAATGTAAGTATTGAAAATGCATGTATAAATTTAGGTCGAATACCGAATTCTTACGCTGTCAACCTATAACTTCAAAGCAATACGATATCGCAAATTTGGGTTGTAAGGGAGATGTCACGCCTCCCTGTCCAACGCCCATAAAATAAAACCATTAAAACTGCATGTGTAAATTGAGGTCAAAAACTGAATTCCAAAGATGAATTCCTATAACTTCAAAGCTATTCGATATCACAAATTTGGGTTGTATCGGAGGTGCCCCTCCCCCTTGTCCACTCCCATAAAATTTCATCACAGTACGTCTAAATTGTGGTCGAATACCGAATTTCTAAGCTGTGCGACCCATAACTCTAACTAAAGCTATTCGATAACAACAATTTTTTATTTATATGTGGGAGGTAAAAGGGGGTGTGGCATTGCCCCTTAAACCAACTCGTACTCAAAGCAAAGCGTACTTACAAAATTTGAGCTCAATCGGACCAATGGTTTCGAAGTATTTTGATATTTTCTTTAAAGTAGGCGTAGATGAATTGTGACCACGCCCATTTTTTCAAAGTTAATTATAGTTATCATACGAACTTATTTACCAAATTTTAATTTCATACGACCAAAACCGTCTTAAATACAGCATTTTTATTGATTTGTGGGCGACAAAAGGGGGTGTGGTACAAAACCTGCAAAGATACACACATGCAATTTCTTATGTGCACCCTCCATACAGACCCCAATCACCCCTGAAAATTTCATTGAAATCGGGCAAGCCGTCTAGGAGGAGTATGCGAACAGGAAGTTTTGCCACTTAATTTTATATATATAGATATCAAAACAGTGGGCGCAAAAGTGGGCGTGGTCAATTTTTCTTTCAGTAAACACTTAAATTGGATTACTACGAACATTTGAAAAAAAATTATCCAAATCGGTCCAGCCGTTTTCCGATTTTAGATAAATTGAAAAAAGTGGGCGCAAAAGTGGGCGTGGTCAATTTTTCTTTCCGACAAAACTTAAATTGGATTACTATGAACATTAAACAAAAAATTATCCAAATCGGTCCAGCCGTTTTCCGATTTTAGATAAATCAAAAAAGTGGGCGCAAAGTGGGCGTGGTCAATTTTTCTTTCCGTAAAAACTTAAGTTGGACTATTACGAACATTAAAAAAAAAATTATCCAAATCGGTTCAGCCGTTCTCAACTGATGCAATTACCAACGAACGACATTTGATTTTTATTTATATAGATATTTTATTTTTTTTATTTTTTTGTGTTAAATTAAATGTCAGTAATTCAATTTCAATAATTATGTTGTGCGGTGCAAACAGTTGCTCATCAGGGTTTCCCAATATGTTAGCCGCAACATCACTTTTTTAACGCTTTTTGGATTTTATTCTAAAAGGATTGTATCATTGTTATTAACAAGGATGTTATTTCTGTGGTCACAAGGATATCGTAAATAACGTGGTCACAATAATATCGTAAAAAACGATATTTTAATTGCACGAATTACGACCAATTTTTTTAAATATATGAACCGTAACAAACAAAATATGTGCAGACATAAGTGATGATCAATTCTGGGCAAAAAATGGATACCTGCATACTTCCAAAAATTGGTCATTCCCAATTGGAGTTTAGTCATTATTCCTTGTGACCACAGATTTAATAAATTATGTTACAATTGTTTGTTAATTTGGTATGCATAATTGAATTAATCCTGTTTGTTTCAAAAGTTGCCGATAAACTTGGATTTATAAAAGTAAAGTGGAAAATATGAGAAAGGCAAAAGTTTGGGAAATCCGTCTTAAGTTGAAACTGTAAGTAATTAAGTTTCATTTTAAAGAGTAACAGAATATTCCCGTGAAGTTAATTTAAAATTTGGTTCATGCATACTTCCAATGGGCCAGCTCTCTGAAGAAGCTCAGGAAGCCAGAAACAAAAATAGCAGACGCTTTAGAGAAAGCTTTACCAGAATAACTACAAGAATCGACACATATGAAGATTTGCTACACAGACTTTTTATTTCTTCTGATTTGTTTATTAACTCTTTGCTACAACAACCCAAATATAAATGGTCTTATTTAACAGTAGATGTAATAAAACTACTGAAGGCTCCAGAATTTATTGAAGTGAGTTCTGATTCCGATTCAGAATAATAAAGCTCAACATTTTTTATTTATATTTAGTGAATTTTGTGGTGATATGTATAGGAAGTAGGCTTACATACAGCCGAGGTAGGCGTGCCAGTTGATCGATCACGCCCATTTTTTTCGCCAAAATTTTTTGAGTAACAAGATAAACTTAGAAACCAAATTTTATTATCATAGCATACATACAATCAAACTTATACCAATAATACTTTTCCAGTTGTATGGGAGGTAGGCATGGCAGTTGACCAATCACGCCTACTTTTCGTCAAAAGGTTTCAAGCTACAAGATAAAGTTAGATACCAAATTTTATAATTATAAAATACATACATCTAAACTTATACCAATAATACTTTTCCAGTTGTATGGGTAGTAGGCGTGGCAGTTGGGGATCGTCCATAAACTACGTTACCAATTTTGGGGGGGGGGGAAGGGTTTTGAAATGCACTACGATAAGTAACGGTAGGGGGGAGGTGTTTAGATATTGTAACGTTACCAAATATTAAATAAAAATCGACGAAAAACCTCTAATTAATAACACAATCATTTCAAAAATTTTTAACCTTACATGTTTATGTTTGATCGTCTAAATTGATGATTAACTTTTGTTTCAACGATTTCTTCCACCACCTTTTCCCTCGACACAGGAACATTTTGGTATTCCTTCACCATCTCAGCACACGTCTGAAAAATTTGGGTCTTTGCTTTTGCGACAGGCTTTGACGTAAAGGCCTGAATGTTCTTGATCAAAAGAGATACCGTATGACATGTACTGTCCTTCTCAGAAAAAAGAAATCGGTCGTGTCCTACCTGCGGCTTGTATTTTGTTTTTAAAACTTCTATGAATTGCCATAAGGAATTGCCATATGGAACTGGATGATGCATATTTCAATAAACAGTGAAAATTTGATTCTTGTTGCTCAACAAAATCATAAAAAATACTAAAATTGTGTTAAAATAATTGTAAAAATTAAAAAAAAAATTATATCCTAAAATTTTTTTCAGTAAAGTTGCTATTTAGTTTAGGCAAAGCTAATTTTGGGAACATGTTGAGAAAATATTGATAATAGATATATCTTCTATCTATATATATATATATTTTATTTATTTATTGGCCAACCAAGGCAATTTACTTATTCTAACAGGTTTTTACAAATTTATTTACTTATTCTAACAGGTATTTATTTTTTATTTTTTTATTTTTTATATTTTTTTTCTTTTTTCCTTTTCTCCCCCTTCCTTGTTTTGGTGTTCAAAGATGTGCAATTCGAAGTGGTCGTAATCCGCCCACCTAATCCTAAAAAGGATGTATGTATGTGGGTATGTGGGTATGTGGTTATATCACGTATAGACTCCAAAATCGCTGAACCGATCTTTATGCAATTTTCAGAAGCCACATCTTGAGAGTGTTCCTGTGAGGTTTAGTAACGATTGGACGAGGGGGCGTGGTACCTTCCATACAAGCCAAATTTGCGCTATCGATCACAAACAAAAAAAAAAGGATATATGTCAGACGTTTGAATCGTAAAAAACTAAGATTTGGTAATTTTGTTCAGATGGTTACTGTCAGTAACTGTACAAAAAGTGGGCGTGGTCGAAATATAAATTCGCTCACTTTTTCGAAATCATGGCAATTCCGGAGTTCTACACATTTTTACAGTGAAACTTGCTGTGTAGGTGCTCCAAGAGGCGAACACTCTATATCAGCGTTTCTTAACCTTTTTCACTCCGCGGACCCCTAGAAAATCACGCACAAGTTCAAGGACCCCTTAATAAAAACACAGGAATAAATTTTGGACAAATTATTTTAGTACTGAAAAAATGAAATTCTTATAAAAATTAAAAATTCTGCATTAATGTGAAGGTTGGTGCTGCTTTTTTGAAACTAAATTAGTAATATTTGGGTTGATGTTTTTACTTAGTTGTAATCTCAAATCTGATTCCAATTGTAATCTGTTTCTGTATTTGTTTTTAGTGTATACATGAGCAGAGAATGCCTTTTCACAGAGATATGTGGACGAGAAAAGCAGTAAATATTTTAGTGCTTCTGATATTTATTTATAAACATTTTTTAAATTTACCCAAAAACTTAATAAAGACGATTCTTTCAAATTACGTTTTAAAGCTGAATCATATGATATTTCTATTAATTGATTTTCCTGTACGTTGTTAAGCCGATTTTATCTAAAACCTCTGCGTTGAAACGGTCTGCTATCCAGTTTTTATTTCTGTCGGGTTCTGGAAAATAATCCCTAAAGGAAGACGTCAAACCGCGGAGGTGTTTAATCATTTCCTCTTCTACTTGCGTTGGCAACATCCTCCACCAGAGGATTCCAAAAACGCTACCAGTGTAGGAAATTGATTATAGTTTTTTTTAATTGTACGATTAGTCCAAGGGTCAAGTTTTTTTATCATAGTTTCTATTTTATCTTCAACATTTTAGATGTTGTTATCTCTTCCTTGTAGACTTAAGTTCAGCTCTTTCAGGGCACTAAAGATATCAGCCAAACATGCCACCATTGTAAGCCATTCAAAGTTATTGAAATGATTTGCATGTTTATTGGCGCTGCCAACAGAATTATTAAAAAAAAAACCATTCTGATCTCATCTCTAAGCTCAAAAACACGCGACACGACTTTGCCACGTGACAACCAACGCATCTCAGCACGCAAAAACAACTGCATGTGAATGCTGCCCATTTCTTCACATATCATACCGAAAATACGGGAATTTAGAGGCCTGGCTTTAATAAAATTCACGACCTGAGCTATGTCATCCAAAACTGTTTTTAATTTTTCTGGCATATTCTTAGCAGTTAATGCCTCTCTATGAATGCAACAGTGATGCCAGATAATAGATGGATTCATCTTCTTCACGCGCGCCTGAAGTTCTGTTCGTGTACCGGTCATAGCCCGAGCACCGTCGGTACTAACTGCCACACATTTATCCCACGGTATTTCATGAGTGGACATAAAGTTGTATAGCGTAGTGGACATAAATACTTAAAAAAATTATTAATTCAAATGTCCATAGATTAGACGGCGGACCTCCATATATATACTCTCGGACCCCCGGTTAAGAAACGCTGCTCTATATAAATGTTTTCACGCCCATTTTTACCGCCCACAAATCAATATCTATATATATATAAAGCCAAACGATGCGTGTCTGGCTGTGTGATGTCTAAAGACTCCCAAACTACTAAACCGATTGACCTGAAATTCTTGCAGTCGATTTGTTTGAGGTACGAGATGGCTGAGGAAAACAAATTTGCCACACCCCCTTTTACCGCCCCCAAATCAATAAAAATGTTATATTTCAGTCGCTTTGGGTCGTATAAGGCTAAAATTTTGTAATTTAGTATGTACGATTACTGTCGAAAACTGTACTAAAAATGGGTTTCCACGCCCCCTTTTACCGCCCACAAAAAATATCTGTGTATATAAAAATGAATCTTGATTTGTTCTGATGCTTAAAACTTGAAAACGACTGGCCCAAATTGGATACTTCCTTCTACTGGCTTGTTCGTAACTTCTACGCAAAGGTTTAGGAAAAAATAAAGCCACACTCCCTTTTATCGCAGACAAATTAATATAAATGCTATTTTTAAGACGTTTTGGTCGTATTAAATTAAAATTAGTTGGTATGATAACTGTCATTAACTTAAATAAAAATGGGCGTGGTCACACTTCATCTACACCTACTTTTAAGAAAATATCAAAATACTTCGAAACTATTGGTCCGATTGAGCTCAAATTTTGTAAGTCGCTTTGCTTTGAGTACGAGATGGTTTAAGAATAAATGCCACACCCTTTGTTATAGGAATAGCTTTGAAGTTATAGGTTGATAGCTTAAGAATTCGGTATTCGACCTAAATTTATACATGCACTTTCATTACTTACATTTTATGGGCGTAGGGCAAAGGGGAGTGGCACTTCCCATACAACCCAACCATCCCAATTCCCATACAACAAGCTATCAAATAGCTTTGAAGTTATAGGTCGCACAACGCCGGAATTCAGTATTCCACATCAATGTACACATGCAGTTTCATTGATTTAATTTTATGTTCATTGGTAAGAGGGGCGTGGCACCCCCCATTTAACCCATTTAACGTAAATTTGCGATATCAAATAGCATTAAAGTTATAGGTCGCACAGCGTCAGAATTCAGTATTCGACCTCAATTTATACATGCAGTTTCATTAATTACATTTTACGGGCGTACGACAAGGGGCGTGAAACCTCCTATTTAACCAAAATTAGAGGTATCAAACTGCTTTGGGGTTATAGGTCGCACTGTTTTTGAATTCAGTTTTGGACCTCAATGTACACATGCAGTTTCATTGATTAAATTTAATGAGCATTGACCAAGGGGGAATGGAACCTCCCATACAACGAAAATTTGTGATATCGAATAGCTTTGAAGTTCAAGGTCGCACAGCGTCAGAATTCAGTATTCGACCAAAATTTACGCATGCGTGACACCTCTAACTTAACCCAAATTTGCGATATCGAAAAGCTTTAGAGTTATAGGTAACTCAGCCTCGAAATTCAGTATTCGACCTCAATTCACACATGCAGTTTCATTGGCAAAATTTTATGGGCGTAGAGAAAAGGGGAGTGGCACCTCCTATACAACCCAAGTTTGTGCTATCGAATAGTTTTGGAATTATATGTCGCACAGTTTTAGAATTCGGTATTCGACCTCCATGAAGTTTAATTGATTACATTTTATGAGCGGTGATCAAGAGGGCGTGGCACTTCCTATACAACCCAAATTTGTTATATCGAATAGCTTTGTGGATATAGGTCGCACAGTCTCGGAATTCAGTATTTGACCTCAATTTAGACATGCTGTTTAACTGATTACATTTTATGGGCGTTTGACAAGAGAAAGTGGCAGAAACGTGCCGGGTTTCAGCTAGTTAAAATATAAAAAAATGCTGTTCTTCTTTTTTTGTGTTTTGAATTTTGTGAAAATTTTGTTATTTCTTCATATAAAATTGATCATTTTGTCCAAAACATGCTCTTGAAAAATAGGCGTAAAGTCTTTATTTTTGAGTTTCGGCAAACCAAATTTCGGAAATATGTTGAGAAAGAGTTATAAGACATATTAAAATGAAAAAAAAAACCAAAATGCTGTTTTCTTTTTATTGTTTCTCAAAGTTTTCGTTTTTCTTGATTTCTATTACCTATAATAGATAGACCTATTTTTATTTGCACAAAATTTTTTTTTATGTTCTCTTTGAATTAATTTTGTTTTACTTAAGCATATAAAATAAATAAAAATTTATTTTTTTACATACTTTTATTACTAAAATTTACGTCTTATTAAAAAATATACAGTGTCATACTATAAAAACTATAAAAATTTATCATATTTTCAATTGAACTTTGGAAGAGTGGCATTCCCGTAACTGAAAAATATTACACTTGAAATATTATTACTCTAAATTATGATTTGGCATATTTAGATTTTGCATATTTAGAACTAATTAATGACTTTTTTTTCTTAAGTTATTTTTCGCCGCATTCGTTACACTGTGCGTCGTAAACATTTTGCAATTGAATGTACCTAAAAAATATCAGCTATCACAATTGTGTGCTTACACAAAAAGTTGAGGTAGACGACAGTGCGCATAATTGTGCTATCTGTTTTTTAACACTGTATCTAGAAATAAAAAGTACTTTTTGATATATAATTGATATAATTGATGATAAATAATTTAATGCGTTAACTTTATATCACTTTCTGGCAAAGTAAGACTTTTTTGTAGTTTTAACTGTTTCTTTTTCCTTCGTTTTTACTTCTTACCACGTAGCATTTTTCCACTTGCTTTCGATTACAAACAAAACGGTTTATTCCCTTATTCGATAACACTTTTTCGATACCTTTTTTTAAATATAGTTGCAAGAAGAACTAAGAAAACCGGTTACTCATGCAGCTTTGTTCAAAAATAAATATTGTTCTAGAGCCATGGAGTTTTTCAAAGCCAGATAGCACAATTGTATATGACGGCTCTGAAAGGGTTAAAGCTATGTGTATTTACCAGTTGCTTATAACTGCATTTAAAAGTCTCTGTCTTGTGTGTGAACATTATTTCTTAATAAATTTAAATTAAAGTTAACACTCACTTACTAGAGCATTATGGGACATTTAAAGGTCAATTATTTAAAAACAGAGCAAAATCTTAGCTGACAAAAAAAATCTCAGAAAACTACTCGTTAATTCAACAGATCAGTAGCGTAACTATGTTTAGAGCGCCCGCCCGCAGATTTCTAAAAGCGCCCTGCTATATACTTTTTTGCTATTTGTTTTTTCCGTGTACATTTTTTGATATTTCACGCGTGATTCGTAACATGTGGCAAAGCCAAAAATGCTCAATAAGTTTTGCCATTTTACCATGAATAAACTAACAAATGAACAGCGCTTGCAAATTATTGAATTTTATTATCAAAATTCGGGTTCTGTGAGAAATGTGTTTTGCAAATTATGTCCATTTTTTGGTCGTCAAAAACGACCCACCGAACAGGTTATACAAGCTATCGTGACCAAATTTTGCACCAGTTTAACTTTATTGGCCATTAATCCACCAACCCACCAATTCGGTCAGTGTCAATAAAGATCGCGATATGTCAATTCGTCGCCGTTGTCAACAATTGATCTTGTGTTATTCGACCATTTGGAAGATTTCACGTAAAGACTTCGGTATGAAACCATACAAAATACAGCTGATCCAAGAACTGAAGCCGGGTGACCAACCACAACGTCGTTTGTTTGGTGAATGGTCCTTAGAAAAGTTGGATAAAGATAAACTTTTTATTGAAAAATTTCTTCAGCGACGAAGCTCATTTTTGGCTCAATGGGTACGTCAACAAACAGAATTGCCATATTTTGTCTGAAGAGCAGCCATAAGCAGTTAAAGAGTTGCCAATGCTCCCTGAAAAATGCTCTGTTTGGTGATATTTGTAGGTCGGTGGCATCATTGGACCGCACTTTTTCAAAAATAATGAAAATCGCAATAAAGATAAACTTTTTATTGAAAAATTTCTTCAGCGACGAAGCTCTTTTTGGCTCAATGGGTACGTCAACAAACAGAATTGCCATATTTTGTCTGAAGAGCAGCCATGAGCAGTTAAAGAGTTGCCAATGCTCCCTGAAAAATGCTCTGTTTGGTGAGATTTGTAGGTCGGTGGCATCATTGGACCGCACTTTTTCAAAAATAATGAAAATCGCAACGGGACAAGGTACCGTGCGATGATAACCAATTTTTTTTGCCCAAAATGGAAGAATATGACTTGGCTTAAATGAAGTTACAACAAGATTTTTTCATTTTTTTCATTTATTGAGCAAATATGTTGGCATATAAGAACGAGTCTTTTGAGTGCCGCAAAAAAAGTTAAATCACAATTGGGTTTACTTATGTTAAACTTGATTAAGAACTAGAAATTAAATTTATTGGGAATAAGAAAAATAATATACAACAAGTTAAAGCAATATTAAAAATGTAAACAAAATAATTACATAATGTGAGAATGGCTATTGATATAAAAGACATGATGAAATGATATACATATTTAACAATTCAAAATGAAGCAGTTCAGAAGAGAGATAGGAGAAAGATAGAAAGCAAGAAGATAGATTAGAGTTATGAGAAGCATTCAAAAATCAAACGCTTGGAAACTCTGTGGTTGGAAACTACTTAAATGTTATTCGGTGAAGAATTCCACAGTCTAATTGCACTGACGAAAAAAAGCCTGCTAGAGTTTTTATAATGATGACTTGGTATCAAGAGGTTCATACTTCGAGCTGACCTACAGAACTGAAGTTTTTCAAAAAGGTAATGTGGGCAGCGCGAGTAAATAATCTTATGCAGTAATAAGCAATTTTTCGCTTCAATATAACAAAAAAAGCAGCAACCAAACAATTTTGTGCAGAAAAGTGACACATGGCCAAACTTTTTCAATCCATAAACATAACGGGTAGCATTATTCAGAGCAACTAGGAGCTTGTGAGATGACCGTGAATCAAGATTGCTATAAACGACTTCCGAGTAAGTGTTTATAGGCATCAGAAGCTGCAAGAATAGTTTTTGTCTCGTTTCTACGGGAACAAATGCTGCAGTCATTCTCATGTTTTTTAATACAAAATAGACCTTACTCACGCAAGAGTTTATGTGATCTACACAAGACAGAGTAGTATTTATTTGGAAGCCAAGATTTTTAACCTTACTAACGACTTTTAATTTAACATTGCTAAGAAAGAATGGGGAAAGATCGAGATTTGATAAAGGGATATTAGAGATAGGTAAGACATACGATTTTTGTGGGTTGAGCGTAAGTTGGTTAGCTTTAGCCCATTCTGCTACCGTGTACAAATCTTCATTCATTGTGACACATAGTTCTTCGATTAACCCTACAGGTCTGGAAAAATACAGCTGAAGGTCGTCAGCATATGCATGCATTGTTGCGTTATTGCACTGATTGAATATGTCATTGATGAACATAGAAAATAAAAGTGGGCCAAGCACCGAGCATTGAGGAACTCCATTAGAAGTATGCCTATATGATGAAAAACTAGTGCCCACTTTCACTCTCTGTGTTCTACCGCATAAATAACTATTCAAAAGTCGGACTGAATTGTCAGAAAATCCAAAATTTTACTTGAGTTTCTTGCATACGGTATCGGTTCGTTCACGGTATCGCTTAAAAAAAATCACCCTTTATAACATCAGTAGCTAACTTGCTGAAAATATGAAAGTAAATATTCACGGTCAGAAATCATTGAATAAATTTTAATACTAGCAAAGTATTACAGAGATTTTTAATACAAAAAGTTTTAAAACTAATACTTCACAATTGAAAACAAAATTTTTAAATTTATTTTGTTATACATTTTAACACAGTTCAAATATTACAACGATATTTTATAACCTTGGTGTCAAAGCTATACTATGGTGAATATTGTATTTAATTTCTAAGACATGCTGTATTATATTTTAATAAAATTTTGTATTAAATTTCAATGCCTTGGTATTAATTTGATACTATGTCTAGTATCATAATTAATTTTTAATACAGAATCGGTAATAAAAATTAACACGAATTAAGCATTCAATTTAATACATATTTTTATTAAAAATCAATTTTAATATTTGGCCAGTATTTAATTTTAATACAATTTTGGTGTGGTCATATATGTATTAAAAGTATTAAAATTTATTCCAAAATTTCTTACCGTATTAGTGACGTGTAAATCGACTCTGACCATAATTGAATTTTATTCAATGAACAAAAATTATTATAGTTTATCATGATTTTTTTTTTTGGAAACTAACGTCGTTTTCCACTTAATTATCATTTGAATCAAGGGACTTGAGGGCGCCCCTGACATAGATGCGCACGCCCGCAACACGGGCTCTGCGGGCCCACTTTTTACGCCACTGCAACAGATCATTTTTCAATTATTACTACCACTGAACCATTCTGAAGTATGTGAACTTTTTATACATACCAATGCCTCTCTACAAAAATTCCTGCCCATGAACATGGATTTGAAAAATTTTTTTCCATTCTGTCAAAATGTTACACAAATTTAATTCTGTTGTAATGCTTTTTCCCCTTTTTATAAATTGCAGCTAATAATATCTTAATAACTTTGGCAATATGTATGCCGAAATGTGAGGGATGATTTATCAAAATTAAATTGTATATACATTAGGGCGGGTCAAATTCTGGCTCAGCGAAATTCGTAAAATACATGTAATTTCAAGACTTTTTCTCCACTACAGCATATACAAATTCTGAAAAAAAGCTGTGCGGACTTTCGTAAATAGATTCATACACATACATTCATACATTCATATTTTATAATTGAGAACAAAATCTATTTACGAAAGTCCGCACAGCTTTTTTTCAGAATTTGTATATGCTGTAGTGGAGAAAAAGTCTTGAAATTACATGTATTTTACGAATTTCGCTGAGCCAGACCTCCAAAAAATTCGTCCATACAAATTGACCCGCCCTAATATACATACACCTATCATTTGTGCATTGGCCCAAAAAATATTGAAATGGCCCCCTGGTGAATGTCGATCGATATTTTTTGCTGCAGAAGCTTAACTCATGAGTGAGTTTGTAAACTTAGACATTTTTATATAATAAAAAGAAAATTTTTCACAATTTTTACAGCTTTCGTATACAAAATGGTCGCAACATAAAAACAATTGCAAATAAAAGAAAATTACATTTTGCAGTCACTCACTTTGTCGGGTAACTTCTCGATGTCGCTCCAGGTCTGTCTTGTTGCCCACTAAAATTGCGCCACGCGTCAAAAGCATTTCGTTTTCCTTCAAATATTGCAGCACCTTTTCAGCAGCTTTGAACGAACTGCGGTCCACCACAGAGTAAACAACAACAAATAGGTCAATGTTGTATGTGGAACAGAAGGCTTCTGTCTGTTGTGAGGAAGGTCGTCGATGAAGTGGTTAATGTCGATAGCGTTATCAGACAACGACATCGTTGACATGAAAAAGAGCAAAAATATAAACAAAAAGTTTTTATTAGCTTCATTACTATCATAATTATATAACAGACAATCATAAGAGGGCGTAGAGGAGGTGGATGTCAAGTGATGTGATATTTAAAAAAAGAAAAACACTATTGTTGCCACCACCACCTACTTGTTTACTTGAAATATTTATAATATCTTGCAACTGCTAAGTCCATATGCTTGCACAAGAGGTGGCAACACTGTACAATTTCTTATAATTTTATGTGTTAAAAATTGTTTAATGTTGTACGATGTTAATGGCATTCAGCAAAGTGTCAACGACATCTACTGAGTTGTGGTGCTAATGCGAATGAGCAAAAAAGAATGGTGTGTGTGTTTGTGTATGAGAGTGTTGAATAGGGGTAGCGGACATCGCTCTAAAATGCGGTCAAGTGAGAACTTGACCCGCTTTGGACACTTACCGACATCTCACACGCTGGATGATCGATAATCTCCAAGTCCGTTTCAATGCCATCGACCAACACAGATACGGTTTTCTGGCCATAGTCATCATCTGTTAACGTTTAGTTGTTGAAAAATATAGAATGAAAAAAAAGAAGAAACAAAATCAGCACTATTATGAAACATGCACTAACAAAACTGTCAAGACAAGGTGGCCATTTTAATATACCGTACATATTTTGTACTAGAATGACATTTAATTTCTTTGGCACCTTGAGTGCTGAGTGCACTTCGGTTGGTGTTGAATATTGGATAAAGCAATAATAATAAAAAGCTGTCTTGAAATCAGCTGAAGGCCAGGCAGTATTAGACATTTATAATTGATGGACCCTTCTATGGAGCTTTTTTCATAAAAAAAAGTAGATGAAATATATGCACATTTGAAGATACATTTGAGATGAAAACCCAATATGATAAATGGAAGTGAACGTTTTTTGGGTTTATTATACAGAGGATTTATTATTATAAAATCAATCATTCTATGCTTGAATGAAGCAAGTAGACTATCGATTTTGACTCATGCATTAAGTCCTCAATTCAAGCCTTGTTTTTCTTGTATCAAGAATATATTAAACTAGCAAACACCCGCTGCTTCGTCTGCGATAAAAATATTAAGTACCATGTACCCCAGACAAAATTTTTGGCCGGAAAATGAACTTAAAACGGCAGACAGGTAGTCTGTTTATTGGAATATAAATGAAATTATTTTGGCCCAATTTTGGCAGGGCAGGGCGGGAATTGTACCAAAACCAGCCAGTTGACTGCCACTGTACAAAGCAGCAGACTGACTAACAGAAGCTCAAAAATGTATAAGAGAGCATGCAAGTGGCGTTCAGTGGAAGCAACTTGGCAGGGAATGTACAGAGCAGAATGCAAGCAGGTAGTGGCAGGTAATAGGATGGGTCATTAACATGGCATAGAATGCAAAATATTGGTTTCTTTTATATATTTTAAGTTATTTTATATATTTGAACTTTTTTGTTCAACTAACAGTTTTTGGTCCTTGGGTTTGTCGATTTTTTTCGACTCACTTAAATTTTGAACGGCTTTGATGTTGTGACATACAATTTTGAGTGAGATTTTTCAAACGTAAATTTCTAAGTTTTTTTTTTAAAGTTTATCTTAAGTATATCAGGTATAAGCAAACCCAAACAAAGAAGGAAATCCACACCTGTGGGTAAAGGGTGATCTTTTAAGAGCTTGATAATTTTTTTTAAAAAAAAAACGCATAAAATTTGCAAAATCTCATCGGTTCTTTATTTGAAACGTTAGATTGGTCCATGACATTTACTTTTTGAAGATAATTTCATTTAAATGTTGACCGCGGCTGCGTCTTAGGTGGTCCATTCGGAAAGTCCAATTTTGGGCAACTTTTTCGAGCATTTCGGCCGGAATAGCCCGAATTTCTTCGGAAATGTTGTATTCCAAAGCTGGAATAGTTGCTGGCTTATTTCTGTAGACTTTAGACTTGACGTAGCCCCACAAAAAATAGTCTAAAGGCGTCAAATCGCATGATCTTGGTGGCCAACTTACCGGTCCATTTCTTGAGATTAATTGTTCTCCGAAGTTTTCCCTCAAAATGGCCATAGAATCGCGAGCTGTATGGCATGTAGCGCCATCTTGTTGAAACCACATGTCAACCAAGTTCAGTTCTTCCATTTTTGGCAACAAAAAGTTTGTTAGCATCGAACGATAGCGATCGCCATTCACCGTAACGTTGCGTCCAACAGCATCTTTGAAAAAATACGGTCCAATGATTCCACCAGCGTACAAACCACACCAAACAGTGCATTTTTCGGGATGCATGGCCAGTTCTTGAACGGCTTCTGGTTGCTCTTCACTCCAAATGTGGCAATTTTGCTTATTTACGTAGCCATTCAACCAGAAATGAGCCTCATCGCTGAACAAAATTTGTCGATAAAAAAGCGGATTTTCTGCCAACTTTTCTGGGGCCCATTCACTGAAAATTCGACGTTGTGGCAGATCGTTCGGCTTCAGTTCTTGCACCAGCTGTATTTTATACGGTTTTACACCAAGATCTTTGCGTAAAACCTTCCATGTGGTCGAATAACACAAACCCAATTGCTGCGAACGGCGACGAATCGACATTTCACGGTCTTCAGCAACACTCTCAGAAACAGACGCAATATTCTCTTCTGTACGCACTGTACGCATTCGTGTGGTTGGTTTAATGTCCAATAAAGTAAACTGAGTGCGAAACTTGGTCACAATCGCATTAATTGTTTGCTCACTTAGTCGATTATGTAGACCATAAATCGGACGTAAAGCGCGAAACATATTTCGAACCGAACACTGATTTTGGTAATAAAATTCAATGATTTGCAAGCGTTGCTCGTTAGTAAGTCTATTCATGATGAAATGTCAAAGCATACTGAGCATCTTTCTCTTTGACACCATGTCTGAAATCCCACGTGATCTGTCAAATACTAATGCATGAAAATCATAACCTCAAAAAAATCACCCTGTATAATAGCAATGCCACTAACAATACCAGAGACTACGTGTGCGAACTGTTTTATTGAAACGAATGGTGAGTTTTAAAATTATTGCACTATAAAAACATAGTCATACACGCAAAAAATAAGCAGATTTCCTTAACGAAATTTGACAGAGAAATGTTTGTACCATATAATCAGTTCAAGTTTTTAATTGAGATGATGAATTCCCTGGTCACTCATCCTTCCCAGAATCAAAAAATTGTGCATCAGACGAGTATAGTATAGATTCGATTGCTGGAAAAGATAGATTTGTTCTAGGATCTCCGTTATCAACATCTGAAGTCTTCACCTCAATTCTAGCATACGTTTTACGACACAAACTAAGCAGTTCTGTATTAAGCAGTTTGTTGGAATTGATTGATTCCATCCATATGCCCTGAAACGCCCATCTCCACTTGTGCCTTTAAAAAACATTTCATAAAAATAAATTCCGCTATGAAGTGTACGGCGCATTGCAACAACTGTTACAGACCAGTAAAAGGAAATGCGAGGAATATATTAGCAAAGGCGAATTCGGATATCTACTCACCTTTTCAATAGGGGCAAGCAATTACTTTTCGCAAAGATTTCTGCAAACAAGTGCTTACCATTTTAGCAGAAAAAAAATGTTGACAGGCTAGAAGACATTTTCGATGGTGAACTCTATCGGAATCAATGCGAAAATAGATTCATGAATGACCCCAGGACTTTATCATTCAGATCTTCTGAAATACAGTAAATTTCGCCACAATGTATTAAAAACTGAATTTTGCATTACATGTAAATGATATTTCTTATGTTTTGCGTTCCACCAAATATGATTCTGTGTTCCACTAAATATGATTGAAAACGAATAAAGTACCTTTACCTTTATCAATTTTTAAATAACGTTTATTTAGGTAAATTTCCGGCAAAAAAAAATTAATTGTAACTGTCAAGTTCACATGTTACATGTGAAAAGGTTTTCAAAATTTCAAGTTAATGCCAGTAAAAAGTTAGAGCTCAGAAGAGTTAGACAGAATAAAAGCGTCTTCTAGTATAAGACGAGATGATTCTGTTGTCTAGAAAGCAAAACATTTTTAAGCTGCTATACCATTTCAATTGGATGCCAATACAATGCTTATTTTTAACAGAGTTCATGTGCGTGCCAGTATAGGGCGAAAGCATTCTGTTCTGTAGAAAACAAAACTTTTAAGCCTGCCTAAATATTTCAGTTCAATGCCAAAACAATGATTTTATTCAACAGAGTTCATATGCCTGCCGTTATAGTGCGTAGGAAGGCTGCTGCTAAAAAAAAACAAAAATGTTTGAGCTGCTTGAACATTTCAGTTGCCGTCCAATACAATGCCGAATTTCGACACACTGCCTTCTACTGACTTTTCCATGCCTTCATGCTGCTACTTTCTGGCAGCCTTTTTTGATAAAAAGTAAACTGGCCGCCACCACATTTCAACATACTGCCAGAACTCTGCTCATTTGCCACAATTATGCTGATATAATGCCGTTTTCCTGTCGAATATTTTGTCTGGGGTAAGAGTTTGAAATCTTAAAATTAAAGTATTTTGCTTTATCTTCAAATGCAAAATATAAAAATATTTGTGTTTGTTTAATATTTAAGAATTGGTATAAATCTATGTATTTATTTCTGTAAGGATTTCTGAGATGTCAGGATTGGCGGGGTGCGCAATGATGAATAAGGTATCGAATGAAAGAGCTGGATGCGCATGATGCAAGAGGGAATTTAAGACATTGCTGAGATGTACATTTTTCGCTATCACTTACGGATACCCTACACTAAGCATTTTTGTATGTAACATGTGTGAATATATACTGTGAAATTTTTTACATATAATAACATTTGAAAAAATTCCGTTATAATGATATCACAATTATTTCGATATCGCGCAAACTATAGATTTTCTCAGTACAACGTATTTTTGTATGAAAAGTCGTTTATTAGTAAAAATAACGGCAAGCGAAAGCTTTTTCAAAAATATTTTGTATGAATACTAGAAGACAAAAAAATCCCATCATTATGACATCAACATTTTTGCGATATCTTGAAAACTATAGATTTTCTCAGTACAACGTATTTTTGTATGAAAAGTCGTTTATTAGTAAAAATAACGGCAAGCGAAAGATTTTTCAAAAATATTTTGTACGGATAATGGCAGTCAAAAAAATTCTCGTCATTATGACATCAATGTTTTTGCGATATCTTGAAAACTATAGATTTTCTCAGAACAACGTATTTTTGTATGAAAAGTTGTTTATTAGTAAAAATAACAAGAAGCGAAATCTTTTTCAAAAATATTTTGTACGGATAATGGCAGTAAAAAGAAATTCCCGTCATTATGACATGAACATTTTTGTGATATCTTGAAAACTATAGATTTTCTCAGTACAACGTATATTTGTATGAAAAGTCGTTTATTAGTCAAAACAACGGTAAGCGAAAGCTTTTTCAAAAGTATTTTGTACGGCTAATGGCAGTCAAAAAAAAAAAAGTTCCCGTCATTATGACATCAACATTTTTGCCATATCTTGAAAACTATAGATTTTACGTATTTAGAAAACGTATTTTTGTATGAAAAGTCGTTTATTAGTAAAAATAACGGTAAGCGAAAGCTTTTTCAAAAATATTATGTATGCATACTGGAAGTCAAAAAAAAAATTCCCGTCATTATGACATCAACATTATTGCGATATCTTGAAAACTATAGATTTTCTCAGTACAACGTATATTTGTATGAAAAGTCGTTTATTAGTCAAAACAACGGTAAGCGAAAACTTTTTCAAAAGTATTTTGTACGGATAATGGCAGTTAAAAAAAAATTCCTGTCATTATGACATCAACATTTTTGCCATATCTTGAAAACTATAGATTTTACGTATTTAGAAAACGTATTTTTGTATGAAAAGTCGTTTATTAGTAAAAATAACGGCAAGCGAAAGCTTTTTCAAAAATATTTTGTATTTATAGTGGAAGTAAAAGAAATTCCCGTCATTATGACTTCAACATTTTTGCGATATCTTGAAAACTATAGATTTTCCCATTACAACGTATTTTTGCATGAAAAGTAATTTATTTTTAAAACTAACGGTAAGTGAAAACTTTTTTGAAAATATTTTGTATGAATTGTGGATGTCAAAAAATTCCCGTTATTATGGCATCACAGTTATTGCGATATCTCAAAAACTGTAGATTTTCTCAGTACAAAGTATTTTTGTATGAAAAGTCGTTTATTAGTAAAAATAACTGCAAACGAAAGCTTTTTCAAAAATATTTTGTATTTATAGTAGAAGTAAAAAGAAATTCCCGTCATTATGACTTCAAAATTTTTGCGATATCTTGAAAACTATAGATTTTCCCAGTGCAACGTATTTTTGCATGAAAAGTCGTTTATTAGTAAAAATAACGGTAAGCGAAAGCTTTTTCAAAAATATTTTGTATGGGTACTAGAAGTAAAAAAAAAATTTTCGTCATTATGACATCAAAATTATTGCGATATTTTGAAAACTACAGTTTTTCTCAGTATAATGCATTTTTTTAAAGCGAGGTTTTCGGCTCAGATTGAGTAAAAAACAATTGAAATTTCAAGTTTTGACTTTGCAATCAAATATCTCCGCCATTTTCTAATCGATTTCAATCAAATTTCTGTTGTTTAAAAGTTCAATTAAATGACCTTTCAGAATGAGAAAAAATTAACAGTTGCCACACTAATTCAATGCTTTATATTTATATCAAAAAACCTCTAAAAATAGGCCTAAAATTGTTTTTGTTGTAAATTTGTTTATTTCAAAAATATTCATTTTGCCCACTCTTTCATATGACATATCATTCATCTGGGACCAAAAATAATTGTTATTCTAGATTTCACAGCAGAAAAAGTTGGGCAATTTAAATACATAAAAATTTTCGTTATGAATAACTTTTATTTTGAGAAAAATGTTTTTTGGTTGCCGGATAACTTTTATTTTTGAGGAATAAGTTTTTAGGTTGGTTTTTAGGTGATTTAAACAGTTATTTTCTGAAATGATTTTTTTTCGGTTATTAGTGTCAAAAATAAAAAAAAAATGACTTTTTCTTTTGGGTAATCATTTAATGTCATCGTCGTGATGTTAGAATTTCAAAAAGTTTTTATCACCATCGAGGACCCTAAAAAGGTGTTTTTTATATTCGCTTTTGAAATATATAAAGAACCTTCTTATATTGAAAGAACCTTTTCCAGAGAAACCGGTTGCTACATCGATTAACCGATTACTACATCGATTACCGACGACTCATTACCTTACCAAATACAAATTACTGAAGCGATTACCAAGCGATAATTTAGACGAATACCGTTTACTAAGCGATTACATCACCGAAGACTGATTACCGAAGCGATTACCAAGCGATCTCTGAAAACCGGTTACTAAGCGAGTACATAACAATTTGCATCTTTTATTAAATATCAAATAATTTTTGAGCTACTGGATCTTTCACAGGATCTGGGAGCTGCTGAGCTTTAACTCAGCCTGGGACTTGAAATTTCAAATCACAATCAACGATTTGAAAAAATGAATAATCATTGAAAAAATTTCCAACCAAAGATTTAAAAAAATTATTGAATTCATTTTTTCAAATCATTGATTGGGACTTGAAATTTTAAATCACAATCAATGATTTGAAAAAATGAATGCAAACACTTGAAATTTCAAATCACATTCAATGATTTGGAAAAATGATTGCATTCATTTTCAATATGCATCACATGATTTAAAATTAATAGATTTTTATACCACTATTTTCTATACCAATACCAATACTATTTATTTTAATACAATCATTCCTAAGCAGACACATAAACCATTTTCACATAAATATAATGAAAATAATGGTGCAAAAAGTGAAACTTTTTAAATGACGAGCTTAAATACATATTGATATAAATCATTGAGCAATTTTAGTTTTAGAAGTACTGCGAAATTCTTATGGAGCGCACTTTTCGGAAATTCGGTTCAAGTTCGAAAGGCTTTTAACGCCCACTGAGTGAGTGTGTTTGAGTGAGTAACAGTTCAAGGATTCCTTCACTACAAAAAATATTGAGTTTTTTTGATTCAACACGCCTACTACAATTTCACGTTTTAACTACATTTTAAAGAGTTTCTAAAGTTTAAACTGCAGATACACACGCACAGATGCACACGGCAAATTAAACTACTATTTGCACTAATGTATGTTGTATATCTTGAACGTTTGTATGCATGTCTGGTTTACAACGCCTTGGTATCGAACATAACGGTATTGGCCAAGCAGAGAAAAACGCAATAAATAAATTGACTACGTATATGTAGCCTTAGGGCAAACCAACATGCACATGATGGCCATTTGTATCATGATATGACTCCTAACATTAGCACGTTAGGTCAGTGGAAAAACATGAAAGCAATAAAAAAGAAGTTAATCTAACAGTGACAAGGACACGAATGAAATGAACAGGAGGCAGATCGATAGGGCACTTTTTATTACACAATATGCGCAAAATAACATTGCAAAGCTGTTGACAATAAAACTTGAAGAAGACATCATGCGATGGCAGTAAAATGGTAGTTTGAAGATATTGACATTTTTATCGCTAACAAATACTTTGAACATATATTGATTTTTTTTTATATTTTGCTTAAATGCGAGAGTTCTTAAAAATATTTTGAGCTTGAATATAAAAACCGATTTTTTTCATTGCAAATAGCTTAAAAGTTTTATGAAATATTCTCTTTATGATTAATATATTTTGGCATGCATTCGAACTATTTGTCATAACATTTATCTTATTCCGCTAGAGACATAGTTTTTGAACACATCAACGGCTTCTTCTGGCATCGAAACTCGTTGTCCACGCAGTTTGTCCTTGATGTGCGGGAATCGAAAGAGTCATTGGGTGCCAAATCAGGACTGTATGCCATGGCATATCTACTCCAGTCGGATTTGAAATACTTTGAGGCTTGCTGTTCTATGATGCCAAAATAGACATTTTTAAGTTTCGTTTCGAAATATTTATGTGGAGCTTTGACAAAACAACTTAAGTCTATCTGAAATTCATAGACAAAACAACTGAAGTCAATTTTATTTTATTTAATTTTATTTTATTTTATTTTATTTTATTTTATTTTATTTTATTTTATTTTATTTTATTTTATTTTATTTTATTTTATTTTATTTTATTTTATTTTATTTTATTTTATTTTATTTTATTTTATTTTATTTTATTTTATTTTATTTTATTTTATTTTATTTTATTTTATTTTATTTTATTTTATTTTATTTTATTTTATTTTATTTTATTTTATTTTATTTTATTTTATTTTATTTTATTTTATTTTATTTTATTTTATTTTATTTTATTTTATTTTATTTTATTTTATTTTATTTTATTTTATTTTATTTTATTTTATTTTATTTTATTTTATTTTATTTTATTTTATTTTATTTTATTTTATTTTATTTTATTTTATTTTATTTTATTTTATTTTATTTTATTTTATTTTATTTTATTTTATTTTATTTTATTTTATTTTATTTTATTTTATTTTATTTTATTTTATTTTATTTTATTTTATTTTATTTTATTTTATTTTATTTTATTTTATTTTATTTTATTTTATTTTATTTTATTTTATTTTATTTTATTTTATTTTATTTTATTTTATTTTATTTTATTTTATTTTATTTTATTTTATTTTATTTTATTTTATTTTATTTTATTTTATTTTATTTTATTTTATTTTATTTTATTTTATTTTATTTTATTTTATTTTATTTTATTTTATTTTATTTTATTTTATTTTATTTTATTTTATTTTATTTTATTTTATTTTATTTTATTTTATTTTATTTTATTTTATTTTATTTTATTTTATTTTATTTTATTTTATTTTATTTTATTTTATTTTATTTTATTTTATTTTATTTTATTTTATTTTATTTTATTTTATTTTATTTTATTTTATTTTATTTTATTTTATTTTATTTTATTTTATTTTATTTTATTTTATTTTATTTTATTTTATTTTATTTTATTTTATTTTATTTTATTTTATTTTATTTTATTTTATTTTATTTTATTTTATTTTATTTTATTTTATTTTATTTTATTTTATTTTATTTTATTTTATTTTATTTTATTTTATTTTATTTTATTTTATTTTATTTTATTTTATTTTATTTTATTTTATTTTATTTTATTTTATTTTATTTTATTTTATTTTATTTTATTTTATTTTATTTTATTTTATTTTATTTTATTTTATTTTATTTTATTTTATTTTATTTTATTTTATTTTATTTTATTTTATTTTATTTTATTTTATTTTATTTTATTTTATTTTATTTTATTTTATTTTATTTTATTTTATTTTATTTTATTTTATTTTATTTTATTTTATTTTATTTTATTTTATTTTATTTTATTTTATTTTATTTTATTTTATTTTATTTTATTTTATTTTATTTTATTTTATTTTATTTTATTTTATTTTATTTTATTTTATTTTATTTTATTTTATTTTATTTTATTTTATTTTATTTTATTTTATTTTATTTTATTTTATTTTATTTTATTTTATTTTATTTTATTTTATTTTATTTTATTTTATTTTATTTTATTTTATTTTATTTTATTTTATTTTATTTTATTTTATTTTATTTTATTTTATTTTATTTTATTTTATTTTATTTTATTTTATTTTATTTTATTTTATTTTATTTTATTTTATTTTATTTTATTTTATTTTATTTTATTTTATTTTATTTTATTTTATTTTATTTTATTTTATTTTATTTTATTTTATTTTATTTTATTTTATTTTATTTTATTTTATTTTATTTTATTTTATTTTATTTTATTTTATTTTATTTTATTTTATTTTATTTTATTTTATTTTATTTTATTTTATTTTATTTTATTTTATTTTATTTTATTTTATTTTATTTTATTTTATTTTATTTTATTTTATTTTATTTTATTTTATTTTATTTTATTTTATTTTATTTTATTTTATTTTATTTTATTTTATTTTATTTTATTTTATTTTATTTTATTTTATTTTATTTTATTTTATTTTATTTTATTTTATTTTATTTTATTTTATTTTATTTTATTTTATTTTATTTTATTTTATTTTATTTTATTTTATTTTATTTTATTTTATTTTATTTTATTTTATTTTATTTTATTTTATTTTATTTTATTTTATTTTATTTTATTTTATTTTATTTTATTTTATTTTATTTTATTTTATTTTATTTTATTTTATTTTATTTTATTTTATTTTATTTTATTTTATTTTATTTTATTTTATTTTATTTTATTTTATTTTATTTTATTTTATTTTATTTTATTTTATTTTATTTTATTTTATTTTATTTTATTTTATTTTATTTTATTTTATTTTATTTTATTTTATTTTATTTTATTTTATTTTATTTTATTTTATTTTATTTTATTTTATTTT